>JAQQZT010000020.1:5865849-5885773 GCA_030068275.1 Clarias platycephalus | reverse complement strand
AAACAAAAACAAAGAAATTTGCAAGTGACCCCAAACTTTTGAACGGTAGTGTATATATATATATATATATATATATATATATAGACTACTGAATATACATCTTAAAATGATTATACCTATAAATAATTCATTAATTCATACATCTTTAGTAAGCACATTTTCTTGGCCAGGGTTAAGGGGTGAATTTGTATCCTGGACGTGAGGCAGGAATACACCATGGAAAAGATTCCAAAAAAGCATCATGTATGCACACATTCACACACTTATTCATACCTAAGGAAATTTAGGAAATAACCTGGTATTCTTTTTCACTGTGTGCGCAAGCCAGAGATAAGGAAGAAACCCACACAGATTCAAGGAAAGCCCTAGAGCTTTCCAATGCACCACTATGCCACTGTTATTAATGTATTTTAATTTATTGCCTGTTTAAAAATGTATGACTTACTATCCCTCATCTAAAACTTTCATCCAAACTTTGACAGCAGCATCTAAAACCACATTATATACTATAGGGTTAAGGGGTATTTTTCACACTCTGGAATTTGATCCTAAACTGCTACAATCCTTCTCATCAGAGCAAGTTCAAAATATAATCACAAAAAGTGCATTTTTTGTGATTAAAAACACAAAAACTACAAAATTGTAGTGTTTTGTTGGTGGTTCATAGAGTTAAAGTGTTTAGTGCCACCTCATAATGCATCATGCATTCTAAAAAAATAGAGAGAGAATTCCATGTTTAGCGTTATCCTGGAAAGGTTTCAGCTTTCCATAATAAAGGGGTAAAGTAAATGCACACTTGTGAAATCCAAAACTGCACACTAAACTACTAAACAGAATATTCTAACAGATATTAAATCCATGACTGAAATGGATAAATCCTGTTCTGCGTGCAAAACTACTTAAAAGCATGCTCTAATAGACAATACATCCAAGGCTAAGTCCAACCATGCGTACTTACAGTAAGTGCTAAATAGTATGCTCTAATATAATAAACAGAATATGGTCATATTACTCAAGTTTATAGCTTCTGTAGTCACAGGTATTTAAAACCCAGGTATTTACGCTGCTCTTAAGCTGTGATAAATAATTGCAGCTTCTTGGCAGTTAAAGTCTTGACAATACACAGCAAATCATGAGGTGTAGAGATACAGTATAGGACTTTGTAGTTAAATAGCATATGTCTGTAGGCAGTTTGTGAAGGAGTTTGGTACAGTTTGGTTTGTAGCCGAGTTGATGCTGATTTCAGCTTTATTATTAGTACTGTACATCATGCCATTTCATTAACACATAGCCAATTCATGTGTGAATTAAGGTCACATGTGACCAAGAACCATCAATAATGTAAATTTAGAACAATTTACTTTTAAGTTCTACCCAAAATTTTTGGGATGTGGAATAAGTAATTTTTTGTGAGCTCACAAACTTCCCAACAACAAATTTAGTCACATGTTAAAGACTTCTAAATGTGTAAATGAGATCCCCACTCTAAAAATGCCCACTTTTTCCTATTATTTCCATCTTCTGTTACAGTGGTTACTTATGCACAAGTAGAAATGGACATTACACAGAGTGATCCTAAGCAGGCTGGATAGTGCCCTAAAGGAATTTATTAACTGGCTGGTTGCATAATCATTGAGGGCCTCTTAGTCTACCTTTTATTTTGTCTGTTGTAAAAAGAGTTAAACTTTTAAACACCCAGGATCAATCTGTGGGTCCTGACTTGCATTAATTATCCCCATAACTACTAATTGTACTATTGGTTCCACAGTAGTTAAATAATTGATAGTTAATGTTATTGAACAATGTGATTAAAATAAATTACCGAAAAGCTCAACACTATCCTCAAACAGCCTGTCTGAGATGTAAGACATGAGCTTGTGTATTGTACAGTATATGACAGGAGACACCAAAATTTAAACAACTCATGGAAATGCATATGACACTTCTGATTACCATCATCCATCTGGCGTCTAAAAATTGCCTAGGCATTGCAACTACTGAATCCGTGCTGATCGTTTCCTTTTTCCATCGTTTAGAGCATACAATACAGAATACACATATGAAATGAAAGGTTGTGGGATTCTGTGAGGCATCAGTAAGAAGAGCATTTTCAAAAATCCACACTAGACACAATTCCAGCATATTATGCAGAGTTTATGCATGCCTGCTGCATTTATCTACAACTCTGACAGCGTGCCACTGTGGGTCAACTGAAGTGAAATAGTGTGATTCTCAGTTCTTATTATTATGCTTTTCAGCAAGCTATAAATACACACAATGTTATACATAGATAATGCAAAGTTTACATATTCCTCCCAGTCTGCATCAGTTTCACAGTCGCCCTGGCAACAGGCGTCATATCCCATCATGCTGATGCCATCAGTGTACATACAGCTCAGCAACAAGATGAACGCAATAAAGCCACCAAATTGCAGTGCACTGGTTTGCAATAAAGAGCTTTGTCGCCGTGGCATCTGGGGCTCTGCCTGCATGACTTAATCAATCTGATGTGCTTAAAGCGCAATAGACTCTGACAGCGACTTGCATGCAGGAGCGTGCACAAGAAGCAGGCTGTTCACACCTATCTCCGGGTCTGCAGCACTTACAGTAGATGTAGGCTACAGGTGCAGGAAAAGCCAGGCGAGTATAATGACAATACATCATCCCATTATTTTGACAATGGAACAGAAAACTTTAAGGTACTTAAATAGAATACAGAATCCTTATGGCTGTGTTTTTTAAAAGTAATTTTGCCACATTTTCCATAAAAGATTTATCACAAAGAAATTTAGGTTGTTACCATAAAAATGGCCTGAATTTTGCTCTTTTGTTTGGATCTTATAAAAGTAAAAGAATGATTACATTTGTCATTTTTAAATAATTAACTGTATAAGTAACACTCTGGTTTACTTTTTTTTTTCTTCTGTTGAATCTTCTAAGAATGTCTCGCAATGACATTAGGCACAAAATTTATATTTTGTGTATTGCTTTAATTATGAATACACTGAAGAGTAAAAATATACTCTGTTAAAAAATGAGATCCTTCAGGGTCTCTTTTAAACGGATTGCTATCTACAAGGTTTCTGCTTAGAATCTAGTCACAATATAGAAGGGTGTGTGTGCATTGTGCACTTCGATGGATTGGTGGCATCTGAGGTGAATTTCTCTGCCTTGTGCTCAGTGTTGCAGGAGAGACTCTGACCAGGTTAGGGCAGTTACTGACAGAGAGGGAGAGTGGCTGAAATAAACAAGCTCACTGTATTCTGTGTTTCCTGACATTCCTCTAGTTCTATAATAGGACAAACCCACGTTGGCCTGGTTTCTCTCACACACACACACACACACACACACACACACACACACACACACACACACACACACACACACACACACACACACTTATTTATTTTATATATAATTTTTTTTAAATGCAGGTGATTTATGGAATTATTTATGGAGAAAGTCATAAACTGCCAAAACCCACTTTCAAAAACACATCTGCTAATATTGCAATCTTAAACAACAACAGTGTCTCCTTAGTAATTGCTTCTAAGTCATTCTGAATTGTCTCTGAACTGTATGTACAGTATAGTGTTTTGATATTTCATTACTGGTAGTGAGCGAGCTTCCGGCAGTGCACTGACAGATTCATGACTCACCTCGACGCTTTGTTCACCACTAACGAGAGCTACAAAACCTACAGTAGTTTCCAACACAAGACTGAATCCCAACGCCATCTCTAATCACTGATCAAGTGCACTACTTGCCGTGTGGAACAAGGGATTGTATACCCTTTCCGTTTTAAGTTATTTGGGATTCAACCCCAAAACAGTTCTTTTTATCTCTTTCAGAGCAGTTAGTTAGGTCATATTCTAAAGTGTAATAAGTGGAGGCATAAGGAGAAACATATGAGATTTACATGACTATCCATCAGTCTGTACCAGCAAGAATTAAAAACTTTAATTAACACCCCTGACATGTTACATGTGAAACATCTCAATCCAATATGTCCTGTATATAAAAAATAGAAGTCGTCATGTGGTCACCTTGTTCATTGTTATAATTCATGCAGCGGAGAACATGTTCGTAACACAGCATTCATAACAAAACGAACCCCCAAAATGAGCTGGAAAAGCCTCACTGAGCTGGCTTTTGCTGAAGATGTGCCACTAAGTCTAAACTTGCTGAGTAGGATTCTAAAGTGGTGTGCAACCTGCGGCTCAGAAAGCACTATTTTTAAACAGTCTGGGTCACTATGGAATTCACTATACTACAGTGCATAGTGAATGCATAGTTAGCTTTAAATGACTGCAAAAATGAGTTCCAGAGGAATTCCTTTGGGAGGAGGTTAAAAACCTACACAACAAAAATATCCCATTCACATCTCTCCAAAAATAAAATAAAATAAAATAAAATATGACAATGGGTAGTGAAAATATGGGACTAGTTGGTAGTCAAGGCATTCCCTAGCATGTATTTAAAAAAATCTTTCCAATGCATGGTATCTCTATGAAAGAAAATCAAGCCATTGAGATGGGCAGGATAGGAGAGAATGTAAGAGATAGACAGCTACTATATCAGCAAAGTTTTGGAATTTAAATGTAATATACTGGAAAGCAGCAGAAATACACCTAAATCTTTGAAAACATTTGCAACATTTGAGATACAGACTCAGGGAAGAGAGTGTATCTTTGTTTATTAAAGCCTACATCAAATGACCGGCGTGGTGTGAATGAAACATCCTATTAAAATGTCATAGCCGGGTTCGCGCCTTGTGACCCCACCACATTCGGTTTTCCCCTCAGTTTATAACAAATTGTCAGCTTTACCAACACACACTTGTTGAGTTGACAGATGTTGCATGCAGCCACCGTGCGTAGCTATGACAGACCCACGTTACATTCGTTCCATAGTAGCCCTTTCTCTCTCCCAAGCTGCCAAACCGTTGCCGATGAATATGGAAATGTCACGTCATGCACATGTGCACGCTAAATATATGCATTTTAAAACAGGCTCTGTGTCTGTTGCACAACAGCTTACATCATCTTCCTGGCTTATACTGTCAGATGCTTGCCTGCAATTGTGTTCTATCCCCTTCTTCAATGCAGTACAACTCTGAATGTTTTAACTTTTCCTAGTAGCTGCCTGGGGTGATTTTACTGATGTATTAATCATTTCCCATGTTCCCCCTTGAACCAGTTTTTGTTCACTGATTTGTTTTATTGCATCAGGAACATCAGATATTTTCACACACTCTCCCTCTCATCGTGTTTGCGGGCACTCAAATCCTACATACTGGGGCAGATTAAATGAACGAGTGAGAGTCCACACAGAGGCCACTTCTGTTCATTCTCAAAGAATAAATCAAGTCATTTTCACAAAACGAGCAGAGGTCACATGAGTTATTTTGGGAATTGAAATTATTAATATTGGTTTCCTCCCACAGTCCAAAGACATGCAAGGTTTGGCCTAATTGGCGTTCCCAAATTACCCAAATTGGATTGGCACCCTCTCCATGTTGTACCCCACCTCATGCCCCGTGGTCTTCCCGGGATAGGGTCCAGGCCTCTTGCAGTATGTACGTACATATTGTATACAGGATAAAGCGGTACAGATGACGAGTGAGTGAGATATATATTGTGTATATATGTATAAAACAATACTGTATGTATATATTGTGAGGATATATATACACAGTACAGTATTTGAAGAACACCGTAACAAAGAAGCACAGAAGTTTGCTTTTATGGCTCCTAGTATAGAATTGTGCTTCGTTATGGTTGGACTACTTAGACTACTTAATTACTGGGGCACATAGGATGTAAATCAATTTTCAGTGTCAAAATCTAGAATCTCACTTTTCCTTATTCTTTATATTCTATCGTTTTCTGAAGCTCAATATTCTGTTAAAATTGAGTGTTTAGTTGATCTTGAGGAAGTTTCCTACCTCATATACACATGCCAGCTAAGCACCTATTGTTTGTTTGACTTCTCTGACCTTTAGTAATTTTCTCCATCATTTCAGGACTCCATCGCTGACTCCTCTGCAGTGGGCCACATACCAGCAGTGCGGAACGGCACGCGCACTGAAGACTCTGTGTTGCCGGTAATTCGTTCTTCTCTCTTTGTTGTTGTCATTGTGGTTGTTTCACTATTCTTTTTCCACTGCCTCCCTGCAGCGTGCGACTCCTCTATGCTTCGGCTTATTGAGTATGGAGGCATTTAATGGTATTGTAATTTTATGCTAATGATGTTTTGAACAATTCACCCATGTGTTTGTTTGTCTAAAGTGGTTTTAGATGTGAGGCAATCCAAATTAGCCTGCCGCATTATAACTGTGCTCTCTAAGCAGGCACTGTAGGCACCTGCAGACACACACACACACACACACACACACACACTAGTTGATTTTACTAGAACAATTGCTGATGCATTGTGACCTGCTCGTTTTGGCACAAGCTTCATGTCTTGTATAATGAAGAGCTGTGGTGCATAGTTTCTGGAGCAGCATTATGGGTTGGATATCAGAGATAATGTGTGTTTATGTTGAAATCAAATATCCCTGAAATTGAACGTAATACGTGCATGTGTTTGTGTGCTTGCATGTGTAAGACGTTTGAATATGGTTAGCTCAGCTAATAACAAAAGGTGGTTCATTGCTTCTGATAATTGTAAATTCAATAATTATGACTATTATAGCTATAAAATATAACTGTATAGCATTTTACATCATGGTGTTTGACCCCCTGGTGAACCTTTGCGTATATATTTGTATTATTATTTTTTATTTCTGTGGTGGAAATCCCAATTCTCCATTACAAAAGTTACTTATAGTTATTAGTATACTTGACTCTTCACTTAAACTGAATATATTTAATCTGGATCTCTATAACTGAAAACGCTTGAAAATAAGATAATTTGAACATTATGTATTCAGTTAGCTCCATGGCTCTGAATTATCGGCAAATGATTACATATACATATAAATAAAAAGCATGATAATTGTATAGTAATTATACAATTATTGTCCCAGTCAAAATTTCAGACACAAGTTTAAATTAATTTTTTACATTCTAGAAGAATACTGGATTATTTTGTATTTTTATTTAGCACATATTGGATAATTAAGTAACAACAGTCGTTATTTAAGACAATAAACTGTCTTATTTTAAGACAATAAAAAGTCAGCTGTTTTGGAATAGTTCTTGCAAGAACAGTATTGTCAAATACATTTGCAAAACCCACCATGCACCATGATGAAACTGGCTCTCATGAAGACCTTTCCAGGAAAGCAAGACCAAAACTTACCTCTGCTGCAGAAAAGTTCATTTAGAGTTACCAGCCTCCAATATCATCAATTAACAGCACCTCAAATTAGAGGCTTTATGAAGGCTTTAGTAACAGACATGTACTGTACAGTTACATACATTCTGTCACATACTGCATAAATGCATTGTTTTACAATGTAGAAAGTACTATAAATCAGGAAAGACCATGGAATTAGAATGTACAGTATGTCCAAAAGTTTGTATATAAAACAAAAGAATTACAAAAATGTGATGACAATGATGGCGATGATGATTGTTGTATTTTTTTATATAAATTATTCAACAAACTATCATAAAAATCTCAAAAATAAATTTGATTATTTAAGAAAATTCAATCACTTTAACTAACAGGTGCATACAGGTATTGCCTATCTTATGCATAATTTCCCTAAATAGTGAAGCAAAACAACTATCACCAACATCTTTTGCCCGTATTACAATAGTAACATAAATAAAGCCGTGGCCAAACGTTTTGAGAATGACACAAATATAATTTTTTTTTTAAGTCGGCTGCCCCCACACACGAATGGTATCAGGATACTTTACTGTTGGCATGACACAGGACTGATGGTAGCAAGCTTTTTACCGGATGCCCCAAACAATTGGAAAGGGGATTCATCAGAGATAACTTTAATAATAATAATAATAATAATAATAATAAGAAGAAGAAGAAGAAGAAGAAATAACTTTACCCCAGTTCTCAGCCCCATACCTTTTAAAGACTATCAGTCTGTCCCTGATGTTTTTCCTGGAGAGAATTAGCTTTTTTTTGCTGCCCTTATTGAAATGTATGAGGGTGAGCACTACCATCAGTCCTGTGTCATGCCAACAGTAAAGCATCCTGAGACCAAGCAAAACCCTCAAATTCTGACAAACTTCATGCATTGACTATGTAAGAATGGGCGGCCATTAGGCACAGTGTGGTCCAAAGGTTGATTGACAGCATGCCAGGATGAATTGCAGAGATCTTGAAAAATAAGGGTCTACAACACTGCAAATACTGACTCTGCATAAACTTGATGTAATTGTCAATAAGTGCTATTGACATTTATGAAATGCATTTAATTACACTTCAGTATACCATAGTAGCATCTGACAAAAAGATCTAAAAGAGACAAAAAAAAAAAAAAAAAAAAAACCTGAAGCAGGAGACAGTTAAAATTAATACTTGTGTCATTCTCAAAACTTTTGGCCATGTCTGTACTTGTGAATACTCCCCTTGCACCTCTATTCCAGTTGTCTATGGGCCTTAATCAGATCTACAGCTTCCTTACTGGGAGAGGAAACCAGTGTTCCTGTTTTCTAAATGCTAACTATGCACAAATGCAAAGTAGACCTCTACATGATAAATTACTTGGCATAAATTTCTATTAAAGGATTCATAGCACACACAGGCAACACAATGATTACCTAGCAGAATCAGTGAATGTCATGTGCTAGCATAAAAATCTTTGGAGTATCGTGCTTATGTGCTACAATACAAATGCATCCCTTTCCCCTCCGTGAGAGTTTTGTAGATTAAAAAAAAAAAAAAAAAAAAAAAAGCTTTGCATGTTTGGGAATTTGCCCTCATGATTGTGTGACAGCTAGAACAAAATGGAGATTTTAATTAAAGGAAATGTTAATTAAAAATGTGAGGCGCAAACTGGTGCAGCTATTTATAAATGGTTTCAGTTGACAGTCTGTCACTTGCTAATGCTAATGAAGATGCAACAATTAGGCTAGCCACTGCTAGTTCAGTGGATTCCAGTGTCATCCCTATACATCTTCTCAGGTGTACACGTAGAACCCAGTTTTAAAGGAAATTTAGGAATTTATAAAATTATTTTTATGAACTAGAAGACATCATTTGATTGGCTTTTAGTCTTAGGCAAGCAAAACATTTGAATGTCATTAAATAAAGAAGTCCTAAACAATACAATCACAAGGTTTTGCATGTTAATTTATCTTCTTTCCCACTGCTTGTTTTTACCTGGATGTGGTTGGCAAGTAATATGTAGGTTTTGTTTTGTCTAAGGGTCTATTGTTCTCATCTGTGTGGGTTTACCTGCAGTATAGGATGCTTTTTTTTCTCTCTTTTGCACAAAGCCTGAAATGTTTTTTTTTTTATCTTCAGCATATTACCTTTCTATCCAACTGTCCAGTTAATCAAGGTATATCAATTTCAGGTTTAAAAGCTAAATTAAAATACTAACCAGCAACTGGACTCTTGTACAGACTATACTACAGTACATTAGTTCATGCCTAAAAGGAATTTCAGTTCAGCACAAGGTATTTAAAAACAAGGGATCAAACAGCATACATACAGTAAAAGCACACCTGCTTAACAAAGCATAGAAACAAATGAATGGCAAAAGATAAAATAAAAAAAACTGTTATAGTGAATAAATGCTTTAAAGACATAAATTACTACAAATCAGTACGGAGCTATGATGAGTTGAGGAGTATAACAGCTGTGTGCAGGTATTATAATGAAACCATGATGTTCTGTATGAGATCTGTTTTTATTTTTAGACTACAGAGAATCACTTCAGGTGGGGGGCCACTCTAAGACAGCAAGTTTCCGATGATCCCTTGTTTCCTCCTACTTAAAGGAGAAATGAAGACTTTGATGTTACTGGGGAAGGGGAAGTGTAGCTGCCTATCACAACCTCTGCTCTTCTCCTTCTCTGGGTTGATACCAGTTTGATCAAAGTAACCATAGGCAAAAGATGGCTGAATCATTGCACAAACTAGAATTATTCATGGGGGAAAAAGATCTAGAAGATACTACAGCTGCTTAAAATCCTTCAACTCTACCTTTGTTTAATCTGGACCTTATGATTATGGAGACTGCTGAATCTTATAGCATGATTAATACTTTGTGTTGACACAACTCTAAGCAAAACCATTTTGAAATGTTGTTGTTAATGGTCTTTCGCAACATATGTTCTTTATATTTTCCTCTTTCTGTACCTTACAGGGTCTCAGCAGCCTTTTCAGCTCACTTAAAGTGGTGCGTCTGCTGCGCCTGGGCCGTGTGGCTCGTAAACTGGACCACTATCTGGAGTACGGCGCTGCTGTCCTGGTTCTCCTTGTCTGCGTTTTTGGCTTGGTTGCTCATTGGTTGGCCTGTATCTGGTACAGCATTGGTGATTACGAGGTTATTGATGAAGTCACCAACACCATTAAGACAGACAGCTGGCTCTATCAGCTTGCAATCAATATCGGCACACCTTATCGGTACAATGCCAGTGGATCAGGCCAGTGGGAGGGAGGACCCAGTAAGGACACCCTCTACATATCATCCCTCTATTTCACAATGACCAGCCTGACTACCATTGGCTTTGGTAACATCGCTCCTACCACGGATGGTGAGAAAATCTTCTCTGTGGCCATGATGATGGTGGGCTGTAAGTGTTCAATACTTTCTCTTATACTGCATCATTACTGTTCTAAAATGTTTTGAAAAATAGTATTGACATATAGAGTAATTCCATGATGTGTTAGTTAACCCGACAATGACTAGGTTTGAAATGGTTATAACTTGATTAAATAAAGATAAAAGACTCATTATCTCCAAAATTATAATTGTATTACGATTAAATACAAAGGAACCCCTGTCCTATAGCACTGCAAATGCAGCAATTCCATATAAAACATTGTTTACAGTATAATATATAAAAATATATATAATTATCATTTTATAATAAGGGAGAAAAAACATTGAACTAACCACAATTCTAAGACCTCTGTATTGATTTGAAACTCCCCCATGTCTCTCTTTTCTAATTCCCATTCTAATTCCCTGACTCAATCTGGTCTACAGGGCTAGATGATGAGGATTTTGTGTGCATGTGTGGTTCTGTGTAAAAAAGCAACAGCACTGAACTTAGTGCGACCTATCCTATCTTAAGGAATGTATAAAATATGCTTTTTTTAGTGACCACCTTCACAAATACATGAGTGGAAGTAGCCAGCTACATAGTACTTAACTATACTCCGGCTGGACATTTCAATCATCTGGAACTGCATTACATTTTAATGCAAGCAAAGGCTAAGGAGGTCTGGTGTGTATACTGAGTAAGGAATGTGATGCCTTCTGCTACAGGCAGCCTCGAGGTTACTTTATAGAGAATAGGCATTTCCATCCATGGTTGCATCTGTAATGCCAAGAGAATTGTCTCTTTAGAGAATCAGGAGAATACAGTTGGCTAAACTAAACTATAATTATAGAAAGGACAGAATCAAATGTAAAAGAATATTGCATATACATATAACTGTGGTCACAGTTGGTTGCATATGTACACGCACACACACACACACGCACGCACACACCTGTTGCTCTAATTCCCAGACAGACTGCCTTACAGTGGACTGATAAGAATAGTCTGGAAACGGCACCGACTGTTAGTGAAGAACACATTCGTGTTCATTAAAAC
Source organism: Clarias platycephalus (assembly GCA_030068275.1). Taxonomy (NCBI): domain Eukaryota; kingdom Metazoa; phylum Chordata; class Actinopteri; order Siluriformes; family Clariidae; genus Clarias; species Clarias platycephalus. Next base: position 5,874,024 of record JAQQZT010000020.1, on the reverse strand, counting down.
CTAAACTACCATGCTGCATTTTCAGACCAGCTTGCTACATTTTAATTAATTTTGTTTTAGACTTTGCTCATAGATTCTTCTATCATATCCTCTCAAACTTCAATAGGCAGAGGCTTGGCGGTAATCTGTTCTAGCACATTGTACCACATGATCAGAACTGTATTATTATTATTATCATCATCATCATCATCATCCTGTTAATGGAAGAACCATGTTCACACTGACTAGACTAGGCAAGTATTACCAGGTGTTTGTTACTTTCCTTTACTTCCAATCTCACTATACTGTACATGATGCCACCTACTGTGTAAGTCCTTTATGGAGATTTAATTATTTTTCTGTCATTTCTTCCTTCTCTTGCTTTCCTCAGCTGTCTTTTTTTCTTTTTGGCCAAATTGACTCTTTCTGCTCCATCACTCACCTAATCTTTATTGTTCTTCTTCACTCTCTTTCAATTTTCTCCTTCTCTCTCTTTCTCTCTGTGTCACTTCATTTAGCTCGCTTGTGCTGTCTCACCACGTTAAACTGTAGTTGAACTGATTGAGCTTGGCTGTACATGTCTGCACCTTAACTGTAGTGATGAAAATGCTCATCAGGCCATTCACACTATCTCAGTGTATCTGCCGGCGCTTTTGGTAGCACCCTGCTGACTGAACAATCACGAGCGCTATGGGATATGACTGGACCTGAGCTTTATCCCTGATTCCTGTAATTGGGAACTACAGAAGTGATTGACACTCAAAGAGATGGAAGGTGTAGCAGAAGTCATTTCTTGTTTTATATGTGAGTCAGAGTAAGGCAGGTTTATCCAGTTAGTGCATCAAATTGGGAGAGACAGTTTGATTGTCCAAGAATTGCCCAGGAGAGGATGCAGTCTTTTTGGTACTTTTGCTTTCAGTCAATAACTTGGTAGTGTTCATAAATCATAGGAAGCATGGGCTTGTTAATTTGGTGCACAACAGCGATGCATTACCTGCTAGTCTAAGCATTGATCTGGCCAAAAGGCTAGGGCATAGCTTGGCTAATTACAGATCCTGTCCCTCCTCTCCATATGGACTTGTTAACATCACCCACTACATTTCCAATAAGCCATGGCATGAGTCCCGTTTGTCTCACCTATATGTTAGATGGACTAGAACAGAAAAGTCCCCAATAAGTACAGCTCATTAAGACAAAAACAGCACTCAGAGCTAGGTTGAATTTTTTTAACATACAGTATAATTGCATGATAAGTCTTTGAAATTATGATGGAAAAACAACCATAATCATGCTTCAGAATGAACTATATCTATGCACATATGTGATGATCATCTGTCCCTCCTCATTAAAGATTTTCATGCTTGGACCTACATAAAAGCCTTATTCCCCCAATGGTCGCTGTCAAGAGCAGAAAAGGGAATATACTGTAGTATACAGCAAGGCAGACACAGAGAGTGGAATACACATACTGTAGTACAGTACACAATGTACTATTCTATTTCTCATTGTACATATTTTGCTTTTAAAGGAATAAAATCCAGGGAGTCTTTTTTTTTTATCACACCTGTATTGCAAGAGACCATGAGCATTCGGTTTAGGTGTCTGATGTAGACCAACATCTCCATTAATATAAAATTAAGCCTCAGATGTAATTGAATTTAATTTTATTCCTATAATTTTACAACAAATACTTGGATATACTTATATCCAATATAATATATGGAAATACTTAGGTCACACTAATGAGGAAGCCAGAGGCACCAGTGGCAAGTAAATGCGGGAAGAAAGGAACAAGACTCCAAGGATAACTCATAATCCCATGGTAGGATTATAAATGGAGGATTATGTACATCTTTGGAAAAGTTAAGGCAAACACTACTATGTTGAAAAAATGTGCAGAATGAGCATCCTGTGAATAGGAGTCCTGCTATACGTCCTGATAACGGCAGTAGTTTATAGAAGGACTAAATCTATAGTATCCAGTCGAGATTATACATTGAAGCAATAATCTTAACTTGGTTGTGTAAAGTGCAGGGTATTCATTTGGGGCCATCCACTTCAGCAGAACATGGGTCACATCTGCAGAAAGCACCAAGCAGAAGTACTGCCTCAACATAAATTACAGAGGACCTGCCCTAACTGGCAAAAGGGGCCTAATTTAAAGACAGCAAAGTATTTGTTTTTTAAAAATATATATTTGCTTAGCTTTTATTTTTATTGTATCCAATTACTTGTGGATACAAAATAATAATAATAATAATAATAATAATAATAATAAAAAAATCTCCTTTCATGCAAGGATGAGGTGTAATAACGGATGTTGAGCTTTGCGCAGAAGACAATGTAGCACAATTCTAAATGTAGCACAAGAAACCCTGTCCCTATCTTACATCAGTTCCTTACAATATGTATGTACATATAGTCATCTCCAATTTTGGTCTCCTGCCAATTAACACCCACCGGCCAGCCCTATTATACAACAACTACTAATTAAGGATGGCTCAGTTGAGGGGTAACACAAGCTTCGTCTGGGACTCAACCATACTTTTTTCACTAAAGCATCTTTTCACTAAAGATAGCAAACGATCTATCATCTTCCACACATATTGACAGGAGAAAGAGAGAGAGAGAGAGAGAATGCCATCCAATGTACAGTATAGCCAGTTTTGCTTTCTTTCGCTCTAGAGCACAGATGGCTGTGGCATGGGGAGGATTCAAACTTGTGATCTTCCTATGCTTTTCCATTTCAGCCCTCAGGAGCCAAGTATGTGCCCTCACTTATCTAAAAAAAAAAGAATGGCATAAAAACAGAAACAAGTTTATACAGGTGTATAAATGTGTATAAATCCGTTCTGAAGTAAGGCATGGCCATACTGTAACTGTTGGTGTATCTTACATCCAAGTTAATGCTTTGAACACACGGTAAATCTTTAACATGTTGTAGAAGCACAAGTGTAATAATGCGAATATTCAACATAAAAAAAATCATGTGTCCTTAAAAAACAAAACCGTAAGTGCAGCAAGCTGACAGTAAGTGTGATGCAGCGTTCATACCTGTACTTTTATAGACCCAGGGGAGGCTGGTATAAAAGTGCTTTTTGAGCTCAACTCCCCTGTGTTTCAAGGATAAAAGACTTCAGTATAAGATTTTATTTTGGTATCCATATCAGATACTTTACTTTGTTTTCAGGTGGATTATTTAAGGCTTGGATCTACTGTAAGTGGAATAGCATTATCAGTGGTTGAATAAAAAGAAATACACACAGGGTTGTGAAACAGGGTAGGGGCTACAGTAAGTTCAGTCTAGTCCATGTTGAATCAATGATATAAATTATGGGCAGAATTTCCACTCATAAGTACATTTACAAACATAATTTAATGTAGAAAAGTAGCTATATTATCAATATGTAAAAGTGACAATCATGCCATGATCAGGTGAAAATCATTTTTGAGTAAATGTAACAGTCATGTGACATCTGTGACAAAAGAAATAGGTTTGATCTTTGTTTAGACTGATATTTTTCAGCTCACCATACAACATTGGCATATTTTAAAGGTGCTGGTGATGGGTTTAATGAAAGCACATGGGGTGGATTATTTATCAGCTTCTCTCTCTTTTTTATACATTTTATTTAAAGAAGAAACAAAAATAAATTGAGTAAATGGACAAAAACAATCCAGAAAAACCAACATACAGTAAGCATAACCCAGATGTTGGTTTAAATGAGCGGATCGTGACCTTTCCGGTGCGTGTGTAATTTTCCCATATTGTTCTTATCATCTGCGAGATTTTTATGATATAATGCAGTGCTGAAATCTAATCTGATAGATATTAAACTTTGTACTTCACAATATCCTGACTTGACATCGGTGTTCAAGCTCATAAGCTCTTGGTTTATAGAGAAAATCTCAGACTGCTGGTTAACTCCTACATTGGTGCAGCAATTCAATGTCTTACCTTGAGCCAAATAAACATCCATAAGAGGATTTCTTTAATTTGAAGCAATGCATTCCCATTTTGAAATTTAATCATAATTTTAAAATGTAGTTAAAAAAGTGGATTGACTTATATATACATACCTGCTAACATTTTATTAAACTACTTTTAAGAAAATATCAACCATGTGAGTGTTCTTGAAACTAGACTTTCCCCCCCATTTACTGTGTTGTGTTTATAGATTCCAACTTTTTCTTTTGCTTGGAGTAAATAGGACCACTCTTTAATGGTAGGCAATTTGACTCTGTTGACTCTGGAGCCTTTGAAAGCTTGCAGTTTGCTATTTAACCTGCCCTGTACACTTGCTCACGTTATGGGAAATCGTTGTTTCGATTTCCCCTTTTCATGTGCTGTGTGTGGAGTTGTTGTTGCAATGTGATGTGGAAGTTCTTTCTGTGGACATTGGGGTTATTGGGCGGAATGAGTCAAATCAGCCTGAGGAAGCAACAGGAAGTGCAGTGAAGGATGGTGATGACTTGAGATGCTGGGTCAGGCCTCGAGGTCTCAGTGGTGTGTCAATGCTGTATATCGATCTGTATTGTGTTGCGGAGAGAGATGATGTGGTTAATGGGAGCAGAGGCATTTACAGAAGAGATAGAGAGATTGTTTGTGGAATTACAGAGAGTAGGATATCGGCTGAAAGTTATTGGTTTAATAAGCAGAGCAAAACACAGAGCAGGGGGTTCTTTGCTTTGGGGAGAGGCTTGATGTGAATAAACAAAGCATCAAGACAAAACGCTATGTAAATAGTCATTATAGAATAAGTGCATTATGTCAAATTTAGGAGTTAGGGAGTGATTTGAGATTCGGCCTTTGCAGCTCATGTGTTTTCTTGCTGAACATGCTCCAGTGACTGGTTTTGAATGTGGGTTTTGGCAGGCAGTTGGTCTCCCATCTTTCCAGTACTATGGACCTGCCTTAACCCATGCTGGCGTCTGACAGTTGTAATGTAATTAATGATTGTTAGAACATGGAATGTGGTGTGATACATATAGTTAAATGTGGTGTTAAACGACGTCACCATCTATTAACACCACTTATGGAATGCTTCTCAGCCAATCAGATTTATGGTAAGTGATTTTGGGTAACGGAACATGTGTAAAGGTTGTTTTAGCAGCTCTATAGCCTAATCTGATCATTTTGATTTATACATTGTTTCTCACAAATTTCATACTCATTTCCCTAACTTCTTTTTTGATTCTGTAAAGCTGCCTTGTGACAATGATCATTGTTAAAAGCGCTACGGTATATCAATTAAATGAAATTGATTTGATTTGAATTGAATTAAGTTGCACTGAAAGGTCAAACTGGACAGAGTGATTACTCCACTTTTAATGAACTTACTTATCCTTCTTAGGTGCAACACAATGACTCCTCCACCCAGTCTCCACCGACTCTGTAAATTGAGTCAGGCTCAATAATCAGCAATATCAGCATCCTAATAATAAACAAACAATAACACACATTAAGATGTGTTATGAGGAGGTGTAGATCAAGATTACTATAAACACATTACTTAAAAGCGGTGTGCTGACAGCTAAATGACACAAACTTGCTTATTGATACAACCTTCATTATCATTTTTTATTTAATATTATACACAGAAAGACTTATTTTAACAGGTAGTTAATCTAATACAGTATAATAATGATGTGTTAGAATTGTGAACACCCAAGGACCAGTAAAATACACAAAATAATAATTATTCAGTGTACTATAATATTATATATGTACGTATTACATTATCAATAATCTAGAATAAGAAATATATAATAAAATTAATTAAATGTGATATAATAATCTATATATAATATAATAATATACATATAGAAAAAATACACAAATTTATCAAGATATTGTGTCAAAATATTGTCTTAAGTATTCATAAAAATATAGAAGGTAAAACAAGAAACTAACTATAAAAATAGGCAGAACTTTTTTCCTGACACTAAAAAGATTTTTGGTGTTAAAAACCCTTTACTGTAACACCATTATAAGGCAGGATTTATTTTCATATTGCCACATTACTTTCTTTACATTAATTACCATCTTTCTTTCTTTCAAACTGGCATAAATCATTGAGCTGGTCAGAGTAAAGAACCAGATTACATGGTTGTCATGTCCATATCTGCTCCAATGAGATGAAGCCTGGATGAAAGTGATGTTGAAGCAATAAGCTCATGCTGGAAGAGAGAAGAGAGGATGATGGACAGAAATGAACTCTGACTACAGGCTGTGCTGTAATTACTGCATGCGGGTGAATTAGTCATTCTCCTTGCGGGATACAGGCCTCTTTAGTACTCATGCTAAACAATGACAGTTTTTCTTTGGGCCATTAAATAAAGCCTACTGAGAAATAAATGCACATTAAAGAGTGACACTACAGGCTACATATGTGTCTAATTGTTTGGGCAGGCAAGTGAGCAATGATATGTGCTTGGGTTTAAAAGGCTTTGTAGAATTGTCTCTCAGAAAGAGACTGCTGTAACTCTGTTTGCCCATAACTGTTTGCCCATACTTGAATACTTTGCCCTTGATGTATTAAAAGCTGCTGTAATGATGTAGCAATTTACACAGCACTCTTTAAAAAATTGAATATCATGGATATCCCAAAAATATTAGAATATTTCATTTCAAGTACATTTAGCAGACGCTCTTTAAAATTTTTTTTTTTTTATCTCATTACACATCTGAGCAGTTGAGGGTTAAGGGCCTTGCTCAAGGGGGCCCAACAGTGGCAACTTGGTGGTTGTGGGGTTTGAACCTGCGATCTTCCGAACCGTAGTCCAAAGCCTTAACCACTGAGCTACCCCTGTACTATTCATACAGTATAAGCTCTGTGTATCTCCTGGTCTAATTTAGTACACACATCAACATAAGGAAAACTGCAGATTTGACAGTTGTTCAGAAGATGATCATCTACACCCTCCACAAGGATAATAAGCCACACCAGGTCGTCAATGAAAGGGTTGCATTGAAGCATATTTATGGAAAAGTGACTGTAAGGGAAAAGTGTGGTAGCAAAAGCTGCATAAGCAACACTGATGACCGCAGTTTTAAGAAGATTGTCGGGCAAAGTTCAAGAAGAACTTCGAAGTGAGTCTCAAAGAGTGCAGAAATCAGTGCATTAAGAGCCACCAAGCACAGACTCCTTAAGGAAATGGGCTACAACTGTTGCATTCCTAGTGTCAAGCCACTCCTGAGCCAGAAACAATGTCGGAAGTTTCATACAACGCCTAAGAAGAAAAAGAACTGGACACTTGCTCAGTGGTCTAAAGTCCTCTTTTCGGATGAAAGTAAAATTTTCACGTTTCAGAGTGGGGAGGCACAGAAGTCCAGAGTGGAGTCCTGACAGTTCCTGATGATTTGAGGTGCCATGCAATCTGCTGGTGTTAATCCACCGGGTTTTATCAAGTTCAAAGTCAATGCGCCCATCTACCTGGTACTTCATGCTTCCATCTGATGCAAGTCTTATGGAGATACAAAATTACCTTTTCAAGCATGACTTAACAAGTATGCCAAAACCAACTAGTTTGCTGAATATTATAGTACTGCGCTTGATTGGCCAGCCAATTCGCCTGACTTGAACCCTATAAAGAATCTATGGACTATTGTCAGGAGGAAGATGAGAAACACCTGACCCAACAATACAGATGAGCTGAAGGCTGCTATCAAAGCAAAATGGCCTTCAGTAACACCTTAGCAACGGGCTGATCGTCTCTATGCCATGCGGCACTGATGCAGTGATTTGTGAGCCCCATCCAAATATTGAGTGCATAAATGATTATACTGTACAATCCTGTATTGTAAATCCATTTAGATTAATCTCAGAAAAAAATTTTAATAACTGAAATGAAAACAAACAAGTCTTGAGATATTATATTTTAAATGTAATGAATGTAGAATATGTTTCATAATTTTATATAAATATTTCATTCATTCATTCATTCATTCATTCATTTTCTGTACCGCTTTATCCTTATATACAGGGTTCCGGGGGCCTGGAGCCTATCCCAGGAAACTTAGGGCACAAGGGCGGGTACACCCTGGACAATGTGCCAATCCATCGCAGGGCACACACACATACACACACTCATTCACACACTACGGTCAATTTGGAATATCAATTAACCTAACCTACATGTCTTTGGACTGTGGGAGGAAACCGGAGTACCCGGAGGAAACCCACCAAACACGGG
>JAQQZT010000020.1:5840231-5854101 GCA_030068275.1 Clarias platycephalus | reverse complement strand
ATATCAGTAAATACACTTACAGACCAAATGTCTTATATGACCAAAAGTATGTGGACACCTGGGGGTCACATCTACATGTGGTCCTTACCCAAACTTTTGCCACAAAGTACTGTACATATCTGTATGCTCATTTATAAATTAATTAACAGAGGACTTATTTTTGCATGACATGTCTGCAACTCTTCAATATGCTTACTTACATCAGGAGATCCACAGTCAGTCAAACACACCCATTGTGTGTGTGTGTGTGTGTGTCAGAAGGTTATCTATTTATTGTCAGCAAAAAGAGCATATTTAAAGCCTTTTGGCCTGGTGCCCTATGTCACATGCATCATCAAAAGAACAAAAATCATTAACATGATTAAGTCATATGGAGGTAGGAACCGCATTAGCATGTTTAAAAAAATGTTCATAGGAAGATCCAGTGAGTCATCGGAAGTTGCATGAATGTTTGTCCGGACACGGGATACAGAAAGAATTCCATATAAGGAATGAGGAAGCACAACGAGGGGGCTGTTTTATGGACATATGACATAGAACAAAGAGATGTTACAGATGGGAAGTCCACACAATGTGAAAAAAACATTACAATGCTATACAGTAGCCTTAAGATTCCCTTACTGGAATTAGGATTCCCAAACATATTCCATCTTGACAATACCCCTGTGCACAGAGCAAGATCCGAGGTCAGATCTTTACCCTTAACAAGAAATTAACATTAAATACTTTTCAGAAACTAATAATAGCTAGAGAAGTTGAATTTTTAAATATAAATCCCACCTGTGAGTCATGCTAGGTGTGGGCTGCTGTGTACTTAATGCCTAAATTTGTACTTAAAATGCCTAAAATTGTAGGAGTGATGTGTTCTTGTGTATGTTGAAAATAGGATGTGTTCAGTGGGGTGTTCTGCATGGTGTAGGTTGAAAGTAGTATACAGTTAAAAGTAACAGTTATAAGATATCAGTTGAGGGGGTTTAGTACTGTGTGCGTAAGAGTTAGATTTTAGGGCTGAATATTGTTTTGCCAGAGTGACATAGGCAGCCAACCACCCCGCTGTGCTCTATTAGCTGGGCGGCACAGCTGATGAGCTGGCTTTACTAAGAAGAAATACCCCCCACAGTGCACATCCTGAATAAAGCATGAGTCTGATGACTGGGAAGGACACACTGACACCAGCCCACAATCACACTCTTATTATTACCCTCTGGATGCACACTATTAAACAATAATACACAAAAGTTTATGCATAACATATGATTAAGACATATTTCTCATAATCTAGGATATGCAATAGCCCAAACAATAGTCAGACAATTTGTCTGCATGAATTTGGTCTCTTATGGGTAAACATAATACCCCTCAGTTCTTTATACCACTTATCTAAAAGCCTTCTCTTCCCCACTGCCTTAGCTGAGCAGCTTTTATCTATGAGCTGTCACTCAAAACCTCTCACCATGCACCATTTGCCCTGTTCAGTGGCTTTCTGCATCACCCTGTATGGTCTCACTCTCTTTATCACTCCCTTAAGGTGCCCTCGCTGTGAGAGAAAGGCTCAGTGAAAGGCTACAAAATATCTATGCAATGAAATATCACCTATAAAAGACCACAAAAAAACCATAACCTTCTATTGCCTATTGATGTACATGGAATGTAATAGCTTCTTGTTGTTCCCATGATGGAAAACATGACGTTTATACGTTTAACACACTGAACCTGAGTCACAGGGATAGGAATGCTTTATCTTCAACCATCAATCCATGAGGGAGTTAGTAGGATCTTGGCTTTTGCTGTAGGTTGACATCAAAGATGATATAAACCCTGTATTTTGAGGTTTGTTCAGTTGAAAGTGATTTTGAATTCTTGTCTTCTGTATCGCAAGAACCAATTCATTCCTACTTACAGTAGTACCTCGTCAATACTTTTAGAATTGATTAGATGACAGCTCACTATGAAGACAGTCACTGATTTTTTTATTTAGCGGATAAAATGTATATAGAATTAATGTCTTGTGGAATTCATCAATTTAGTTTAACTCGGTTTAATCCCACAGATCTATATACATTGTGCTGAGGTTAAAAACTCCCAGGACAAGCAGTTGAATGGTTCAACAACAACAACAAAAAAAAAATCATACACTCTATGACTGCACCTATAAGAAACCCTTATGTTGTATGGCGTCGTAATATACTGTATGAGGGTGAGTAAAAAATATCCGCACTCTGGGTGTAGAATAACACTTTGTTTCCTTTCAAAAGCTACACTCGATGCTGCGTGAAAACGCTATGGGAACATCCTTCTGTGTTGCCGGTTGTGAAGCATGTGTGTATCAAACACGCCAAATCTTGGCATATATAACCTCGCTCAGGTGACGTCATCTGATGAAGCGCACCTGCAGGTTATAAATAGGAGTGAACCGGAAACATTCCTCAGATCTTTTTGTCTTCAGGACCGTATTGTGATTGCGTGTGATGTGTGCAAGCGAATTTAAAAGTATTAACTCACCTATATGGTGGAGTTTGTTAGGAGATCCGTACCTCCGCTCTTTCGGAGCGCGATTTCCACACCGTTGTTTCGAGTGCTTCGCGCGGCTCGCATTCTTTAAGCAGAACCGTGAGCCACGGCGCATTCCTGGGTTAAACAGTGCAATCTGGCAGGCGTGCATGAGACGGGAATCCCCCTTTCTCTCGCACTCTTGCCGGATCAGGAAGTTTTCCGTCCACTTCTCAAGCGCGCCTCGGCGCTTCTTGTGAATGGATAGGAAAGACATACCCTCGCTTCCACAGGTAAGGCGGAGTTACTGCAGGTAAGTATCGTATTTGGCCGCGGAAGCGGGATTTCCCCAAGCACTCAAAAAAAAAATAAAATAAAAATAGACAGGTTTCTGTCGGGTGGCCGGGGGGAAGCCTCAGCGGCGCTCTCTCTCTCTCCCTTCTTTCTTGGCAACCTTAATGACGAGTTAACTCTTTGAATATTTTCGAATATTGTCTAACCACTAAGACTTTGACCCTTTCGGAGAAACTGGCAATGTGGAAGCTACTGCCAAGTATATCTCCTTGGGTACTAAGCACTGTAGTGAGAGCTACAGGATCCAGTTCTCACATCGCCCTCCGCGTTTCAACGGCGTGGTCTCCACTTCCGTCAAACCGGAAAGGGCGCATCTGTTGACTCTGGAGTTACAGACGTTGCTGGAAAAAGGGGCCATAAAACATGTTCCTCTACCAGGCAGAGAGTCAGGCTACTACAGGCGGTATTTCTTGGTTCCCAAGAGGAATGGGGGGCTGCATCCGATTTTAGATCTTCGTGGGCTGAACCGCTATCCAAAAAAAGCCAGGTGGCTTCGTACCCTTTTCTATGTGGTTCAGACCCCGGTTTCTGGCTTTGGGTCCCACTCTAGGTGCGGTTTTGTCATCGCGAGATGCTAACGACAGATGCCTCCCTCATGGGCTGGGGTGCGGTCTTAGATGGCCGTCCAGCCCAAAGGAGCTGGAGAGGCCATCTTCTCGCATGGCACATCAATTGCCCCGAAATAATGGCTTTATTTTGGCCCTGAAACACCTCCTCCAGCAGTGGAGGCTACCATGTCCTAGTGTGGGTGGACAACCTTACAGTAGTCTTGTACATAATCGCCAGGGCGGACTGTGCATGCGCCGCTTGAATAAGCTAGCGCACCAGGTTCTGCTTTGGGCACAGGACGAGTTCCTGTCCCTCAAGGCGATTTACATTCCAGGGCACATGAAGTTGGGAGCCCTGGAACCTTCACGCACTAGAAGAACTTATGCCCTCAAGGTGAGGGTATTTGAAAGTGGTAAAACTTGCAAAACTTGAATTTGCACTTGGAAATACGAACAAGTCTTGGTTTGCGAGTACCGAGTATCATGTATCACGCATACACTTCTTGTTTTGACGCAGAGCGTCACGCGATCACAACTGATGATCACACATGATCACAGCCAATTCCTTGCGCTGCGGAATTGTGGGTAATTGTCTCCCCTGCTAGGTCTTAGTGTGCGTCTCTTACTGGTATAATCGATATCCGTGCACGCGTGTTCTGTTTACTATAACACTGTGACCACCTGTGTCCGCGTAAAACATATTTTATTTTGTGTATGTATGCATGTGTGTACAGCGCGCATGTACTGTTTATTATAAACACATGTGTGTGCGCGCGTGTATAGCAAAAGAAAGTCTCATTAGAGAGGTTAAAGATCCATTTTCTCCCTCTGTATGTCAGCATGGCGTTATGTGTGCGCGCGCGTCATTGGACAGTGTACCCCTTCACACACACACACCCCCACACACACAAACACTCCTCCTCCTCTCGCCTTCACACACACTCTTTCTCTCTCTAATGAAAACACTACTCTGTCATGATTCTTTTCAAAGGAAAGGGCAGGTTGATTTGTTTTATTTTTACTTTACAGCAGTGATTCCTTTAGTATGCGCTCACTTTAACGACGAGTCATTAGCGATGTTCCTTGTTATCAGTGTGTGTGAAACTCAAATAAGAGAGGAGGAAAGGTTACTGTGTAAGACAAGAAGAGGTAGAGGGGAGGGGCTAATTCCTCCTCTTCTCTTACTTTAGCTTCACACACACACACGAAATACGAGCCCACTTCTTATATTTAATTGAATTTAATTAAATTTATCCAGGAATTATGTTCGGAATCCAAGGTTCCACTGTACTTTTTAAGTTGTAAGCACTAATTTTCCATCTAATGGGTGAATTTTAAGCTTTTTCTTGGTCGGCGATTGAGGATGTTTCCGTTCCATACTCTGCTGTTTACTCTAGTGATGAATATATTTCTTGTCACCAGTAACAATTCTCAATTGTTTGCAGATATCCAAACTTTTCTGTTTTCTCTGACCACAAAAAACAATCAATGCACGCTGATCATTCATCCCTACACAACAGTGACTAGGGAGACAGTAGCCATGAATTAAATATTTCGGCTGTTTAAAGTTCGTTTGAACAATGCCAAAATTGTCATATAGTTTGTCAAGCAGCACTAACCTGTACATAATGGTTTGCTAAACGGCAGTTGTTTAGTATTTTGACCTGGTGGAGTTAGTCTATGGTAACTGATTTGACAAGGCTATATGCTGTATGCTAATTTACTAGCATGAGCAGCAGGTTCCCTGGTTAACTAGTGGTTTTCATTCAGCACTCTCACTGCCATGGACCACTTTTGAGTCCTACTCAGGGAAACAACTTAGTTCTCTTCCAAGGCTGTATTTCAGGTAAAAAAAAATATATAAATAAATGTTGTTTTGAACATTGTTCTTACCCATTGAAATGTTATCCCAATATATTTTTTTCAGTGATGATTCAACTTCTTTTTATTATATTTAATTGAATTGAATGTATCCAGGAAAACCCCTGTTAAATGCCCTATTGCACTTTTATGCAAGAGTGTCCTGACCAAGACAGGCAGCAACACAGTTACACATAGACAAAACTAAATTACAGATAAAACCATAAAACCATGTCTTCCAGTAAAATTATTCAATATTCATAGACCAACTCTGCATAAAACTTAATAAGCAAAAGTTTTTTAATTCGAACAAAAGCTACTAGTGATTATCCTGACACTAAAAGATAGTTACTGATAACATTGCTTAAAATCTGCCGAGAGAGATGAGTGAACAGTGATCGTTTGAAACCTTAGGCACTATCAGCGTTTTGTTTAAAATGTTGTAAAATCTATTTCTTTTTGTTAAATCATGATCAATGACCTTTTCTGAGGGAAGTCAGGCCTGCAGTTCTTTAGATGTTGTTCTGGGTTCTTTTATGAGCTTCTGGATGAGTTGTCATTGTGATCTTGGAGTAATTTTGGTAGGCCACCCTCTCCTGAGAAGGTTCATCACAAGTTTTCTCCATTTGTAGATAGCGGCTCTCACCATGGTTCCCTGGAGTCCCAAAACTTTAGAAATGGATTGGTTTCCCTTTCCAGACTAATCACTTTGTTTCTTATTCGTTCTTGATTTTCTTTAGATCGTGGGATGATGTGTTGTATTTTTTATTTTTTTTTGTGTGCTTAATTTTTCTATTGAACAGGTTCTATTAAAGAGATTTCTTAATTCAACAGGTTTGGCAGTAATCAGGCCTGGGTGTGTCAAATGAAATTTAACTCAACTTTCCAAAAAATTTGGTTAATCACAGTTCCTTCATGATTTCACATAGTGCCAGACAGGCAACCTTTTTTTCTCTTAAATGAAATCTTCATTTAAAAAACTGCATTTTTAATTTACTCTTGTTATCTTTGTTTAATATAATTTGTTTTTTTGATTATCTGAATCATTTAAGTGTGACAAATATGCAAAAAAAGCAAATATTTTTTCATATGTGATATATTCATGTACTGTAACATACTGATTCAATGATTTCAAATAGGCACTTAGCGCACTAGACAGCATCTTCTGCCTGAGCCTGGTGTTTATATACAAGTGCAAGAGTTTTCTTAAATATATTAACCACTTTGCCCAACGTACAGCCTACATATGTCATAAGAATATCTTGTACATAGTCTTGTTTTGTATATTTTTTAGAAGTAAAAAATTTTACGTCTAATTATAATTTAGTGAGGTTTGGGGTTTAAGACCTAATTCCAGAAATGAGACTCTACTGATGGGCATCTCTGTTGCTCGATTTACAAGGCATCTTCTTGGAACTACCCTGCTTCCTGCCAATAGGCTAAAAAACACAGGTTCATCATTCTACCCATTACTTTAAATGAGGAACCAGAGAATTGCTCTTTCAGCAGCAAGGAAAGCCTCAGACTCAGAAATACACACATCTGCAGAAGCAGCAAAAGGGGGAGGATATGTGCTTGCTGTATCATCTATCTTGGTTGAGAAGCATCCTAAAAGATGATTTGATGGATATGGCACACAGTAAACGATCCCCATTTTAAAAACCTGTCGCAGTGTGCATATCTGTGCGTACCTTGAAAACTGTGGCTGAATTCTTTGATGCTAAAAGAGGTTACATACTGTGGCTGCAGACTCACAATGCATTAAATATTTGGAGATATACATTTCATTTTTACAAATTATTAGACAGCCAGTACTCAGTTATATAAAATGCGTGTTCACACGTCTTTTGGAGCTTCAGAATGACACACAATCATGGAATAAAAAAAATTAAAAAGTATGGAAAGGCTGTCTATGCTGACCCTGTGTATTGGCTAAGAAAGTAAGAACTGTGAGTTAGATGCCCACTGCAAAAACAAAACAAAACAAAGAAAAAAAACAACAATTTATGAATACTGTTTGTTCAGGGCTAATATTATTAAGGCATAAGGATTGTGTGGAAATAAAGTTGTTTATATGATCCCATTTTGAATAATTTGTTTAGTTAAACTCTTTAAAAAGTCGAGAAAACTCAAAATATCAAGGCAAAGTGATGCAATAGAATATTGAGTTGTTGTGTTTTTTACAACTTAAGCTTGGGCAACTTGAATAGTTTAGTTCATATTACTTAACTTTTCATTGTTAGTTGGAAACTGTTTGGTCAAGCAGAACAAGCATTACAATTTCTAGATAATTATGCTGTCAACAGTAATGCTCAGTTGGGATTTCAACTCATGATTTCCAGACAAGGAAAATGCTTTTCTGTTGCACCACTCAGGAGCCCATACATGTGCTAAAGCTGGTCGGCCAATTTAATACTGCCTGTTTGTTTTAAAGCATTGAAAGTTTTGGTTTCTGCATGGAACTGGCTAATTGGTGTCTGCAATTCCTTGGAGTCTTAAGTAGCACAAGAGAAAAACATTTGCTTTTTTTTCTGGAGATTCCCCATCATGGATGCAACTAGATGTCAGCAATTAGTGCTGTTATCTAAAATATCCAAAACCAAATTGTTTTGAACTAATATTGTAAACTTAGGTAATGTGAACAAAACTACTCAAGTTGGCTGAATCTACGAATTTGAGTTGATCTGACCTGACGATCTAACTAGCTTTCCAAATTAAAACAGTAAGAAGATTGTTTAAGAAGAGCTTAAACTGACAATACTCAAAAAACTTTTTGAGCCTAAATTTAAGCTTTTAGCTTATCTGATGTTTCTAAATTGGATCAGATAAACAACTTTATTTCAACATAATAAGAGCCTTAATAATACTGGTCCTGCATAAATAAATATGAATTCTATAATTCATAGAGTATTTATATACTTATACTGTAGAATTTAGGTATTTTTGTTGTTAAATCATGACTAAAATGTTATTTGTTCTCTTGCATAACACATGTAGTTACAACATATAATTAATAATAAGAACAACTACTGTACAACAGCATATACAGTGCCATGAATAAGTATTCGCAGATAATTTTTTTATTTCAGATTTTTTTTGCATATTTGTCACATTTAAATGATTCAAACTATTTTTAATATTACACAAACATAATACAATGCAGTTTTTAAATGATGAATTTTTAAGAGAAAAAAGCTATCCAATCCTACCTGGCCCTAAGTGAAAAAATAATTGACCCCAGACCCCCCACTTCCTTGCTAAATCATGAATAAACAGTGATTTTTGGAAATCTGAGTTAAATTTCACTTGTCACATGCTTGGTTACTTTCAGACCTGTTGATTCAAGAAATCACTTAAATAGAACCTCTCTGACAAAGTGAAGCACACTAAAAGATAAAAAAGCAAGATGTTCTAAAGAAATTCAAGAACAGATGGGAAATAAAGTATTTGACATTTATCAGTCTGGAATGGGTTACCAAGCCATTTAGAAGATTTTGTGTCTCCAGTGAACCATTATCGAAAGCCATTATCCACAAACTGAGAAAATTTGGAACAATGGTTAACCTTCCCAGGAGTGGCTGGCCTACAAAATTACTCCAAAATCACAACAACAATTCATCCGGGTGCTCATAAAAGAACCAAGGGCAACATCTAAGGAACCTCACCTACCTCAGTTAAGATCAGTGTTCAGGATTCAACAATAATAAAGAGACTGGACAAAATTGTAGCAATGGGAGAATTCCAAAGAAAAAAAAAAGCATTTTTATTATACCCAAGACATTTGGGCAAATATTCTGTGGACTGATGACAAATTTTTAACTTTTTGAAAGGTGTGCATCCAGTTACATCTGGCGTGAAACAAACACAGCATTTCATAAAAAGGACATCTTACAGTATGTGGTGGTGGTAGTGTAATAGTCTGGGGTTGCTTTGCAGCTTCAGGACCAGGACGAGTTTCTATAATTGATGGAACCATGAATTCTGCGTTCTACCAGAAAATCTTGAAGGAGAATGTCTGTCCATCAGTTTGTGACATCAAACTTAAGTGCACTTGGGACTAT
Source organism: Clarias platycephalus (assembly GCA_030068275.1). NCBI lineage: Eukaryota > Metazoa > Chordata > Actinopteri > Siluriformes > Clariidae > Clarias > Clarias platycephalus. The sequence goes on along the minus strand of JAQQZT010000020.1, from coordinate 5,844,788 downwards.
GATCTAAAACATTCCAACTCTGAATGGCACCAAAATAAAATGATTAATTTAAACAAAAATTGGGAGTTGTCTAGTCAGGACTTAAATCCGAATGAGATCCACAGATAAACAGGACGTTCAAGAGAAGAGTGCACCAAAATTCCTCCTCAGCGATGGGAAAGAGTCATTTACACAGCATTGTGAAAGAGAACAGTTATCACATGCGCTTGTTTGCAGTTGTTGCCAGCATGGGCAACACAACCAGTTACTGTATTTGGTTTTTCACATAGGGCCGGGTAGGTTTGGACAGTTAATTTTTTCTTAGTAAATTAAGTCATTTCAAAACAGTATTTTGTATTTTCTTGGGTTATCTTTGTGTAATATAAAAATTTGTTCGATGATCACAAACATTTAAATATGAAAAATATACAAAACAATTTAAAGAAAGGTTAATATTTTTTCATTTAAGTTACTTAAATGATCAAGAGGATTATGGAGGATTTTGTCTTATGAATAAGCAAATTTTAATGACATTTTGTACATGTAATTATTTAGCCAGTTAGGTCATGTTATACAATTCTAATACCAATACTAAAATTCAGGTTTAAAATTTGTTCAGTTTAAACTATGATAAATTATTACAAAATATATCCCTCTGTTAAGCTGGCCTATTCCAGAAATGTTCATTTTCCTTTAAAAGGTTTCTACTGAAAGAATGCCAGCCAGTACAATAGGCAGATTGATTAATCCAGCATTTTGGCTTGTACTCCAAAGTCCAAACTAGGCATTGATCTCCAAAGAAAGTGCTGTAATTTATGCCAGTTTAAATGGCATCGCCTCCACCAAGGCAATCCCCCCTTTCAGACGACGAGCTCCATCATCAACCATTCAGTGTGGGCCTTCCAGAGGATGCCTTAATAAGGAAGAATGGATCTGTGAATCTGATTGAGACTATAATAGATCTCTCTGTGGTCGCTAGCGGCAGGCGCTAATCTGATGATTGGCCTGCTGTGCAGTGGGAGGTGCTGTATGCAGTCTAGCTGTGCTGCTAAAATCACTTGTGAGGATGGAGTATGGACTGAGTACTGGAGTAAGTGTTGCTGAGTGGAAGCAGTGGATAAGTAGCTGAACAATTGATAAATACCTGCCAAACCTCATTAATAGAGACTGCCACATTTTGATTATGTGTAGATGCTAATTTAAATGTTTTTATAAGCATCTAAAATAACAGACAGTGGGAGGTTCATTTTATTTATTTACATTTGTATAAAGCAGTAGTAAATAATTACAGTACCAAGAAGATTGGTTATTGATATAGAATTTGTTTATTTAATCTTGAGAATATTGAGATATACACTGCCTGGGAAAGTTTGGCCACGGCATAGTTTCGACAACCTTTTACAAAGTCACACCATCCAAAGTCACATTAATTTTTGGCTGAGATTTTGTATTGATGGCCACTCTGTAATGCTTTCTCCCAATGACTTTCAAAGGGGTTAAGGTCATGATTCTGTGGTGGCCAATTCATGTTTGAAAATGGTTCTGAAAGCATTAGAAATCAGGGACCGTATTCATGAAAATTCATGTTGCTAGTCGCTCCTAGTGACGAAATCCTAAGAAAGATCTTAGAAATATGGTTTCCCAAGAATTCTCCTTAAAATTATAGAGTACATCCTAGTAAAGATAAAATTATTCATGAAGCATTTCTACCCTTAAAAGAGCTGATAAGGTGAAAAACTGTTAGAAGAGGTAGTTGAGAAAAAGTGCTTGCATCCTTGTTTGCTAAATACAAACCAACACCACCACTTAAATGGACGTGAACTTCACAAGTTTGATTCGGGGTGATGCTATAGCCTTCTTCAGCTGTAGATGGTGGTAGCTACTAATGGGCGTCGCGTTGGCTATGACTAAATTAGAGGAGAAAATCTGAAAAATCTACCAAAAAAAAGTTAAAATAGATTAAGTACATAAAGTACCCATATGGTAAATAAACTGCTACAAAATTAACCACACTGTATATATTGGGGTATGCGATTACGGTAAAATAGCCAGAAATAGCCTGTAATTTCAACAAAAGGTTTACAATATACTGCATTATAATTAAGAGCTTTGTAATGATATACATGTGATGCATTTTTCATACCTGACCCAATAAGAGAGCAACCTGACCAACCAACCCACTCTACAATAATATGCGCAAATCAAGCACTGACCTGCAAAACACATGAGGTAATTTATTAACACTAGACTGATAAATGGGACGGAGGAATGCACTGATAGCAGACAGTGAGGGAGCAAGGTATAACTTTACTCTTCATCCCCTGCTCTTAGGATCTAATAAATATACAGTGCCTTGCAAAAGTATCCACCCCCTTGGCATTTTTCATGTTTTGTTGCCTCACAACCTGGAAATAAAATGGAATGTTTGAAGGTTTGCATCATTTCATTTACAGAACATGCCTTCAACTTTCAAGATGTGATTTGTTTTTATTTATTGTGAAGCCAACAACAAATAGGACAAAATAACAGAAAACTTCAGGGTGCATAACTATTCACCCCCCCTAAAGTCAGTACTAATATCCCTGTATCAATACATACTGTACTGTATACACATGCCAATTTTCAGAGTTGTAATTCTTTTAAAATTCTTCTTCTATATATTTCTCATTTCGCTTCACCAACTTTTTTTTCAACCAGACTATTTTGTGCAGATCCATCACATAAAATTCAGACAAAAAAAAAAACATTTAATTTACAGGTTATAATGTAACAAAACATGCAAAATGCCAAGGGGGGTGAATACGTTTGCAAATGTAGTAGCTATTAGTTACAGTACTACATAAAAAAATAAATGGAATAAGCTAAATGAATAGTTTCAGACTTATGACAAAAACATAAAAGAGTTTTCATGCCGATGGTGTAAACAAAAGCTATGGATACTATTTAAGGAGAAAATTTTTTATTTATAATAATAAAACTGCTTGTGCATGTGGTGTTGTGTTTAATGACAGAGAAAGTGACAGAAAAAAGGAAAATAATGTGGAAAGTGATTTTTGTATGTTTATTAATAATTGAGCTAACTCTGAATACACTTTGCCACAGTCTACAAAAGAATGTGCCATACCTAGCAACAGGGTCAGACTCGTCAGAGATAAGGGTTTTGTCTTTTCCTTGCTCTGAGATTGGTCCAGAATCACTCTTAAGGTCCAAGCTAGAATTTTTTTAACCAAGTTTCTGAGAGGATTCTTAAAATCGTTATGAATATGACCCCAAATATGCTTATTGTGGCATTGATGTTCTGGATTAGAAAAGAAAAAAATCCATTGATGTGATAACTTGGTCCTTCAGAAGATACAGGGGGTCACACTTCCTCCAGAGGCTTGTACAATGTGGACAATGCATGATGTGTGCATTTTTTCATGCACTTAACATCTTTCTCTGATGCACCCAGTGCTCTGGAATAGGTAATTCTGGACTCATCAGGCCACATGTCCTTTTGCCATTGCTTCAAAGTCAAATCTTTATGCTCCTTAATAGACTTAAGCCAATTTTTAAATTAATTTCACTAATAAGTGATTTTCTTATAACTGCACACATGTTTAGTGCCACTCGTGTCATAACATTGTGTGTGTGGAAATGTTCATTATTAAACATTGTTGCGATTTCTACTGTCAATTTTTACAATGCGACTTCTCCAGCTTCTCCCAATATGGTCATTCATGATTTATTTTTCCGTCCACATTTCCACTTTTGCGATGGTTCAGCACTGTCCTTCCAGGTTTTAATAATGTGTTGGACAGTTCTTGACCCAGTGCCAGGTGTTTCAGTAAACTCCTTATTTGTTTTCTTTGTTTGATGCAGGCCATTAATTTGCCCCCTCTGCCCATGGGATCCGTTTTCTGACATGGTTGTTTAAGAAATGAGAAGCTTATCATTGGGTCAGTTAGGGTTAAACCAATGTTTACTCATTTTAACACATTAATCATTGGGGTTCAGTAATTATCCAATCAGAGGCTCCTAAGTATTTACTTATTTAAATCAAAATGGCATTTTTTTGGCCAGGCAGTATATAATATCATTGTCTTTCTGTTTTGGCCATTTCAAGAAGATTAAACAATGTAACATAATTTCATATAAATATGCATTTCCGAACTCATGCAGACATGATTTCTTCGTTTAAACTATTCTATACTATTTCACAATAACAATGAAAACATTAACACTATAAAATAACACAGAAAATTGTGAGTGGAAAACGCATTAAGGTAATCAAACCTTTATTATCATCATCATCTTCATCATCATCAGTTTTACATTATTAAAAGCATTCCTGATGAAGGATTAGCATAATTTTAATCATCTTCAAGATAAAACTACATCCTTGTCAAAAGCATATAAAATATTGTAGTTTGAGCTCATCACTGCTTTATCTAAATGTAAAGGTTTTAGGTTGTACTTGTTGAAGTATATAATAGATTTTTTTGGGGGGGGATTTTTTCCTTAATTTAGTCGTGTCCAATTCCTCCCCGTCACTAGGGGGCTCCCACATTAAGGCTACTACTACCACTCAGTCGGGAG
>JAQQZT010000020.1:5808077-5818934 GCA_030068275.1 Clarias platycephalus | reverse complement strand
TAAGTTTCCTGGGATAGGCTCCAGGTCCCCGCGACCCTGAATACAAGGATGAAGCGGTATAGAAGATGACTGACTGAATACCACAAGCAGTTATTACCGCATTGGTTCAGGATGGCTCCTGGTGTGATTATGATTATGAGCGTGGAACAGCTGTTAATAGCAGGGCAAAGCAAGAATTTATTGGTTATTGCCAGGATCATTGCAATTTTTTGACTAACAGTGAGTTGAAACTTTTACAATTGAATGGATGATCAAGATTTCGATTCAGAATTCGGTCACACTTGTAAAATTAAGTGTTAAATGGTCTGAAAGTGACATTAAAAATATACCATAGTTTTTGCAACAAATAAAAACTGTTTGCATTTTCTGCCATGTTCTTGCAACATTATCTAATTTTCTGAGAGCACTGCTTCTTCTCCTTTTTTTTATTTTTATTTTATGGGTTGTTGCTGCAGCTCTGCCAACAATTGGACTGGTGTGTTGAGAACATTGGCAGGAAAAAAGATAATTGCTTTGTACAAAACATCACATATAAATATTTAAGGTTGAATAGAATTTCAGTGTTTATTTAATACTTCAGAATTATAAGTAGTTTTGATACTTCAAAATCTGTAAAGATTATAGGAAATATAATAAACATTTTCATACATTTTAATAAAGGGATTTTAATGAGGTCTGCAGTGCACCTAAATAATTGTGGGTTTAGTGAATGAACAGCATGTAATTGCAGTTGAGGGCTGATGAATAATTGATGAATAATACAGACACTTTGGAAACATTTCATTGGCACATTTTTGTGAAAGGGAAAGCTGGTGTAGTCATAAAGCAATCGTCTATACTGCAGTGGCCTGTAACTCAATGGCCATGGGGATGAAAAGTTCTGTACATGCGGAATTTTGGATTTCTGTAGGACTGAGTTTCTAGCCTGTTCACAGGATGTGGTGATAACCTGTGGAAACTGGAAAGGTCGAATTTTACTTAGACCTTTCCACAGGTCAACTTGTTCTATCACATGGTACACACATTTAAGATAAATCATCTGACAAAGACAAAGTGTGGGTAAGGTCAGGATAAGATCTATGAACATCTACAGTAGCCACCATGCTCAGTTGTGGGCAACTGTGCCTTGTCCCAAGGCCTGTTTGGGTCTACTAGGGAGAACCTTAACTGAAAATGACTCGACACGGAGCTGTCTGTGTCTCACTGAATTTACCACCTGGGTGCAGCTCACACTACCTTTACATCAAGACTATGGTACCACTTCACTAAACCAGTAGGAAAGTTACTCTTTGTTTAGCTAACCGTCAGTGAGCCCACTTTTGAAGTTTCTCTGTAAGGTATAGAGCATTCTCTTAATATCATGCAGCCCTGATTATTTATGCACATGTCTCCACTGCATTGTTAGAAAGTATCGGAATGTGGCTTAATGCAGGTAACAAGAACTTGAGCACTGGCCTGACCTCCCTCTATTGTAACAGTGTTCTCTTGTGTCCTCTTTTTGAGGGAAAACCTTGTTTGGAGCCTTGGACCCTTTCACTGATAATGTTCATAGAGTTAACATGCGAAGCATTTTAGCAGCATTTGAGTTGAAACAGCCTAACTTACCTCAAGTGACTGGCAAGAATGAAAGGGGTTGCTAGCATTACCAGTGAATTTGATGGCATCATACAGAGTACCCATCATGTACTGTATGCTGGCAAGAAGGTGGTGGGAAGAGGGACCTGCTCAGGATGGACTGATCTTGTTGGAGGTCATTGAAAAACATCATCCAAGTATGGCAGTACATTAAAGCACCCAAGCAACTGTTTTCCAGTGTGATAAGGATATGAAATGGTGTGACTAACTGTGACCTAATCTACGGTGGCATAACCCAATTAAAACCTAACGTAAAGTATATGTTATGGAATGGAACTTGTATGAATCAGTCAAAGGTTGTGCTTCTTATAGAATCTTCAAATTTGCCTCTGTCCAAATGAAAATACATTCAAATAAACGAGTTCAGTTGATGGGGTTAGAAATTGGCCAGGTGCTGTGTCACAAATATTGGGACGATGGTACAATCAGACTCCATTAGTAGGTCATTGAAAAGTCAATAGTACTCCTACAGTATATCTATCAGGAGGAATGTGACATTTATGTATGATGCCAACAGAACTTATATGGTTGCCCGGGCAATAAGCCAAATTATGGCAATTTATGGATGCTAGCTACCACAGGCCTAAAGAGTGATTTTGCCAATCTTGCCTGCATCAGCTATAAACCTATTTGGATATGTTTCATCCCGTGTCCTGGCCTAGGTTTCTGCCAGGAGTGATTAGCTTTGTCACAGGATTGATAACTGTGGATTAGTGAAGTGTCCAAATGCTTTAGGCAATTTCACCAGCATATCTACATTCAGTGTTTGGGCATTGTGGCTCTGAACATAGTGCTTCCTCTGGTGTGCCACCAGTGTATGGTACATGGACAATGCCATCTGTTGGCAAAACACCCTTTTAGCCAAAGCACACTGTTATTCTAATATGGTTCAAGATATGGTCAGAAGTCCAGCAGAGAAAACTGATGTGGAGTGAGTGAGATAATTAGCTCCTGCTCTTGGAGCTCCTGGTCTAACATCATTGATTTCAGCTGAGCTACATCTGATGCCATATCACCTGCTTGCTTCAAGTTCTTTCATGGCTTCTTAAGCAGTTTATCATCATTGTACGGGACTGTTTATGGCAAGCAGACCTTTTGTGCTTGGGTTAGATTTGAATTTTGATCCACATTTGCCAATTTAGTGCTCCAATGACATGAGTGTGAATTCCGTGCACAAAACCACTGTTCTGACAATTGATTCTCTGATGATCAGTGAAAAGGCATTGGCACAGAAATAATGCATGTGAAACCTTCATTAGAGCTCATTATTCCCATGGAGTCAAGATCTTGTTTTTAGGAAGATCCAGTGATTCTGTGACTCACCAGAAAGGGGTGAAATTCTAAGGGAAAGTCACCTGAAAATGAGTGAAAACTCAAGCCTGCTACACGTGGAAACTGAATGAATTGCTGAGGGAAAACAAACCACACACATACACAGAAAGAAAAGGGTGGCTCAGCAGGGAAATAAACAGCAGAGAGCTCAACTCCCATTTCAGTCTGCTACAGGTATCAGTGTTCCAGTCAACGAAGTAGTTTAGCTCTGAGTGGTTTTAGTGACAGACCACTAACCCAGAAATGTGCAGTATGCAGGGCAATGCTACTAGAAACACGGAGGGAGGCCTGAGAGCTGATACAGGAAAAGTGGAGGACAACCTGTTCCTACTGAAACCCACTAATATCCTGTGAGGGAGATACAGTAGGTACAAAATAGTTAAAAAGCATGCCATAGAAAGCAAGGCAGTAAGAATAAAGGAACAGATAGAGATTGATGAGGATAATTCACAAGTTGATGGTTAGCATGTGATTTTGCAGCAAATGTCTAGCAGTAAGGATATATGTATACAGGTATAGCATTTATATCTTCCAAAGAGGTTTGTGCTGCTAATCATTTCTGATATGGAAACACTCAGATGTGTAGATGTTGGGGTCTATGTAGATGATTTATTAGTGCAGTAAAGTCAACTTTCAAATAAAATATACAGTATATATTAGCAGATTTAGGCTAAAATGTACATCAGTGATGGTATTAATTCAAATTTCTAAATAAAGTCAGAAAAACACCAGAGCTACTGCTCCAGTCTTTTGCTTAACACATTGAAGCAACAGGGGTCAGGGGTAACTCTGTAGTTAAGGCATTGGACTACTGTTTGGAAGATCTGTTTTCTGGTTCAAATAAGACAACCACCAAGTTTTCCCTGTTGGGCCCTTGAGCAAGGCCCTTAACCCTCAATTGCTCAGATGTACTGAATAATGATATAAAAATCTAAGTCACTCTGGATAAGGGTGTCTTCCAAATGCCTAGATGTACAGAGAATCAATTTACAGTATGACCCACTTTCTAAACTAGGCATCCTGACAGCAAAATTATTTTAATTGATGGCAATGTTCATGTACCATTGGGTAGACCTTATGCCTTAAGTCAAGAATATCTTCTGTTGGCTTTTGACCTGAGGCACATCAGCATCCTGGTTACTTGAAGCAAACTTACATTTTAACTCCCAACGCAAATCTATCCTTTGTGCTACAGAACATGTTCATGATTTCCTTATGGCTCACCTGCTTTTTATGCTAGATGCAAATAAAGCAAAGATTCTAGTATTCACTGTGGCATGATGCTCCTTGCATCATATTTAGTAAGTATGAATATTCTTGCCAATAGCTAACAAAAAATAAACAAAAACTTCATTTAACACACTTGATGCAACCCATCAACTAAATTACCATCATGGTAGAAGAGTTCCATGTTTTAGAAGAGGAAAAACACAAATACCTTTACCTGGACCTGACAGTCCTGGCATAAGTCACATTTTTGCCAAGCATTTACATGTTTTTACATGGAGCAACTGTAACATGATTGTGGATATGTCCAACTCTCCTGCTTGTTAAAATGATGCGGAGATGTTTTTTTCAGAGGAATGTGGTTATTGAAAAACTGTAATTGTAATGCATTTGTTGTTAAGAATTACTGAAAAATGCCTATAGTACAGTATAACGTTGTATATGTAAATTATATATCAAGATTTTGTGAGTATTGCAATCATTTTGCATCATGTTATTGCTAGGTAAATGTTTGATTAGCCCAAAATCTGATACTTCTAATTAAAGCTAGCAACTGGCAAGCCAGCAATACTATCACTCCTGTACTGGACCTTAATTTAGTAACAGTGTGTGGGGTTAAGAGCAGCATGTACTGCAGAAAATGCAAGTGGGTGAATTCTTGGCAGAACATTCCAGTGGGTGAATTAGTTGTCTTTTAGACCAGTATGGTGCTAAGCCATCCCTTCACTTTTGCATTTTAGTTTAAAATCTCTTACTTACCACCTAATTAGTTTGTGTAGGGTATAATGTAACCATAGTTAATATTACGTTATATAACACTGGCACTTGCATCTTCACATATTTCTGGAAAACAGCACTGCTGACTTCTCATGCAGAATATTTTGCTGTGCACAATGCACATTAGTTGTGCGTTGTTGTATTTTTAGAACTTAGCTTTTCCTGAGAAACTAAAAGTACCACCTACGTGATGCTCAGCACTGTCACAGTTATGATAGTGTGGAAATTATTTCAGGCAGAGAAGTGCAGCCTTGATATTAAATTACTGTTTACTCTTTATTTGCTTGGTGATGGAAGATGTTTGGTGAGAGTGTGAGAGAATATCATATTTACTCAGAATATCCTGCTCTTCCCACATCTCTTAACATTGTATCATGCTTTGCCAAATAACACAGTCTTTGCAGCAATAGAATGGATTCTTGTTTAAAAAAAAATGTCTTGAGTGGGATGCAGTGCTGTCTGCCAGATCTCTAAAGGCAGACTGCCAATGATTTATTTTAATCTAATTAGCACATCAAAATGTATCACGTCCTGTCGATTCCATGAAACATATTGCAATTTATCCTGCTAATGGTGCCATATGTATTGGTACATTTATAGGCTGAATTGTCTTGAAATCTGTTTTAAATTAAATATAATTCTGATTTGGAAGAACATGAAACCATAGACGTTGTTATGCATGCATTGTTATGAATGATTACGTATCTAATCATAACAGATTGTAATTATTGTATACTGAGATATATATTTTTTATAAATATTTCTTAACACTAGGGTAAAAAAAAAATGTTGGGGTATTAGTGTATCAATGATCGTATTACTCTTACTATCAGACTATAAACTTTTTGAATAACACTGTGTTCTGTGTTCTGAATAGTACTGTGTGTTTTTTCTTTTTGAGATACCAGTTAAAAAAAAATTGTGACAGCTTATCTAGGACAGATCTAATAAGGACACTCTACGGTCTTGTTAAATGACAGGGCCTTCTATCTTTTGTATGCAGAGAATAGAATTCTGAGTTGATGAGAGTTGAACTGCTGACTCAGTGGGATGTATATGGCTGTTTAAAGTTTTAAAAATAATTCCTCAGTATGATACCTAAAGCAATAATAAAGTCTAAATCAATTTTGCAATATTTTGAGTTCTTACATTTCATTAACTGTCAGATAAATTCTCTCGTCTCACTATACCAGATGATGGGGACCACAGCATGATAAAGCACTGTGGTCTCGCACCTCCAGGGTCAAGAGTTTGAGTCCTTCCTCCAGGTCTGTGTGCTTGCAGTTTGCACGTTTTCCTTGTTTTTGGTGGGTTTCCCCCACACAGTCCAAAGAGATGCAGATCGGATTAGTTGGCATTTGCCAAATTGCCTGCAGTGTGTGAATGAGTGCGAGTGTGTGTGCGTGCTGATGACCTATGACAAACTGGCATCCCATCCAGAGTGTACTCCGCCTAGTGCCCTGAGTACTCTAGGATAGGCTCAAGGGCTCCTGTGACCCTGTACAAGATCGACCCGGTATTGCAGGAATTAGAAATTGCTTTGCAGTGAAATACTACATTTTCTGCATGATTCACCTGAAAAGTAAAGCCTGTAACATATTTTATTTCACTGTAATTGTTTTTGCACTTGCATGGAATCTTATTGTCATGCTCTATAGGAGGATCCTGATTTTATTTTGTGCTTGCCTTCTGCACTGTCCCCTAGGCCCAAGTTTTTTCTTTGGTCTCTATCCTCACTCATGTTTGCAATAATATATTCATGCGTATGTGTACTAGATGTAAGTAAACAAACCCTTCCCTTTTAAACTCACTCAGTACAGTACATCCTCTGTTCTCATGCTCTGCTCCCTACACACTATCTCTGAGGATGTATCAAGCATTATTCGTGTTAAACAGATTAAAAGTAAATTATTTATAAAGGATATCATTTATTCCTTTGTGTCTCAAAACATACATCAAAAAGTGTCTTAAACCAAACTAACGCTCACGAGGTTCCACATGTAGAGTTCAAACACATGCAACGCAGGAGTATCAAGTAAAATTTAAAGGCATTTTTTAAAAATCAAAGCTGGGACCAATGCATTGTTTGAATAAGCTTAAATTAACCAAGAACTACAATCTGGGCCATTACTACTGATCTGGACTGCACTAATTAATTTTGATTGGGCAGCTGAATATCCCTGTGGGCCAATATTCCTAATAATTCTGATCCACCTGATCCATTTATATGAAAAGAAAACAAACCTTTCCAGGATGGCAGCTGAGTCTGATGAACAAGATTCCCTGCTATGAGTGATGTTTCTCGCAAAGCCACACCTTATGCTATATACCAATTTATAACAAGCTGGACAAAATAGATGCTCATGTAGTAAGAGTATTTCAAAACCTTTTACACTAGCAGCTTGGTTAAACTGGATGTGAAAAGGGGTTAAAGGGTACATTTAGAAAAAAACAAAAACACCTACAGTACAGCATGGCTATACACTTGGTATTTATGTTAATATACAGCAACCTGTCCTGTTATCATTCTTTGAGTGATTTGGAACTCTTGAAGACTCTTAGAGTCAGTTAATAACATTTAATGGCTATAAAAACAAATTTTAATCATACACTGTACCAAATGGGCAATGTGAAATGGACAGTTGCCTGAACAAAATGAACAAGCAATGAACACATAGCAGCAGGGTTTTATTAAGCTCATTATACATTCAAACAATGGCCAAAATGCCCTTCCACCTTTAAATTGATGGATACTTCGCAATAATTAAATGAAAATGTTTTGTGTCGCGGTATGGAGAGCCGCACCACGGGATGTTTTTAATGATAAGAGCCCTGACCAGGGCTTTAGAGGGGATCAGCGAAATAGGAGGCTGTGAGAGTGCTTGTGATACGCACGGGAAGACCTTCCCGTTTGGAGATGGCGTGGGATTATTAATTAAGGAAACTTAAAAGGAAACAAATAAACTAATAACACAAAATAAACAGAGCTCCGCCGTCTACGAACGGACGGGGCTCAGGAAAACAAAACAAAAACTATATCTTCTCGGGGCGTTTGCCCTTACCAAGAATTTATGGGAGAGAGAGGGGTTGTGCTTTTATGTACACTTTATACTTCACCTGAGAGCGCACGCTACACGGCTGCGTGACGCTCGCTCTCTCTCTCGCCGGCGTCGTCTTAAGGAGGCAGAGGCTGGGGCTTTGCCTCGGTCTCTTTCTTTTCTTTGTGTCTTTGGCACTGATACCTTACCGGTGCTACCTAATATTCGCACGAAGTACGGAGGTATCAGGACCCTTATATAGACGCGCTGCCAGGTGTGGCTCGTTCAGGCCGATTGCCTGACGGCGGCGTCGCCTGGCAACCGCGTGTATAAATGGCCGCGCCTTTGGCTGTTCAGAGCTCCGCGTGGTAGCGATCTGCCCGTTCTGAACAGCCCAAGCGTAGCTCCGCGCCTCGGGCGAGCCGCATCGTTACAAAATGTATATAAAATGGTATTTAAATTTTATTTAATTAATGTAATTTAAAAAGTTCTATTTAACAGAAATGGATTTTTTTTTTTTTTTTTTTTTTAAATAACTCCCCCATCACTAGTTAAAGTTGCACTGCATTTACTCGGATCACAATCAACTGAACATAATATCGAATGGTACAAATTCTTTCTTGTATTTTTAGAAACATACCTGTATTATTTCTAAAACATATATTTTGATATTGACATTTTTCAAAAGTGAAGTGTGAGTTAGTAAACCCTGTTTTGGAACAACCTCTCTGTTGTAACATTTTTATACAAATGACAACCTTTTCAGTGCATTACAGGATTTTGTTCAACACGTCAGACATTAAAAGATGCATTTAAACTATAATTTCTTGAAGACATCTAATATGTCTAATAACCATGTTTTTTTTTGTAACTGTCATATAATTATTTAAAAATTCAATTCAACACCTTCCTCTAAGTAAGTTATTACGAAAGAATCTTAATCTTTTGCATTTTTGCTTTTTACCTAAAAACAGTAAAGTAGTAATCAATTAATAAAATCTCCCTTAATGTTAAGAAATTTAATATTTCATTAAAATACATTATTGTGGGAAGAAGAAAGAAATGAATACCAAAAATTCCTATATGACAGTGTTGAAATCTACTGTTGTTGGTCTTACGGCTGCTCCCAGCAAGAGGTCGCCACAGCGGACACTTGGTCCGCACAAAAACTTTGCACAGGTTTTACGCCGGATGCCCTTCCTGACGCAACCCTCCCATTTTATCCAGTCTTGGGACCGGCACTGTGTCCAGTGGCTGGAGGGTTTGGGCACTGGCTGGGAATCGAACCCGGGCCTTCCGCATGGCAGGCGAAACACCTACCACTGAGCCACCAGTCCCCCAACGGTTTTGAAATCTACAGTATATATAAAACAGAAATTCTATTTATTTGTTTGAACAGTAGAAGAATGTGGGTGGTGGTGATGGCACATGCTATGGGTGTGTCACAGGCATACCTCTTCCAAAATAATGGCAGGCAGTGTCATTGTCAACTTTTACGTCATACTGTGATTGTGTCACAGGCATTCCTCATTGAATGTAGCAGTAGGCAATGTTGTCTGGCTGAGCTCAGGGCTACTGAAACCTAGACTGCAGTGAGTCTAGAAATGTTGCATACGACAGGCAGAAGTGAGGGGTGGCGACCCATTGGAGCAACAGGAGGAGCGGGAGCAAGTTGACAGCACACTCCTTTCGCAGGTCATAGTAGCAGGCAGACATCAGAATCTGAACGCAGACGGAGCTGCAGGTGAACCTCATGTACGCTGGCAAAGCCGCGGTAAACATCTGGTTACTAAAATGATCTTTGAAAGATATCAAAGGTTTTACACATGCAAAACTATTAGTATTTAACACTTTGGAATCAACTTTCACATCTTTAAAACATTTGTAATGTAAACAAGTTTTAGCATCAAACTCTTTTGGAATTCAGGTTTCATATTTTTAAAACCACTAAATAGTAATTTAGGCAGCACAGCTTACATTAATTTTAACAGGAAATTAAACAAATGTTTCGCTAAAGAAAATGTAAAAAGTACTTTATGTAGTGAAATAATACCTCCTTTAGAAGTCAGCACTGTCACAATAAGTTACCACTATCATGAATTTCCTCACGGTGTTGATGTCTGACAGTGTTGACAAAATTCTACGTTATGCTCGATTTCTTCTGAAATGTACTGTACTGTATGCGGGAGCCAATTTGTTTTTGCATAATTTTCTAGTTGCATATTTAATTTGCTTAAAATTAATTAATTTTACACAAATTTTATCTACTTTAAGACAGTTGGTGTTGACATGTTATGGTTGTGACCACAGCAGTAGCTATGTAAAATCTTTAAAATAATCTGTTCAAACTTCCGAGAACCTGAGCAGTTGAACAGGTTTTAAAGAACAAATAGCGAGTCATGAAACTGTCCTTGGACTTTTGGTTGACCACATTTAAATTTTATTTCTCATACACAGTACCATATGCAATGAAATGCTTACAGTATATGACCGCCTGTGACCTTAAAAATTGTAAAACAATTAACAAGAAATAAGAAATAAATAGCTGAAACTATATATATATATATAAAAATAGAACAAAATAAATGAATAAAAAAAATAAATAAAAAAATTAAAAAAATATATATATATATTATTGATGCGCGGGTCGGGTATTTTTCCAACCCGTGGCTCCCGCTTTTATGAAATTATTTGGCACGCCCCAGCCCGCCCCGCACCACTGTATCTATTTTTACAACCCGCCCCGCCCCGCACCCGCGACCATTAAATTGTGTAAATTCCCGACCTCAATTTCTCCCGCACCTCGTCTTCCATCTTCACTTTTATTTCTTTGTTTTTGTTGTGACTG
>JAQQZT010000020.1:5755276-5770613 GCA_030068275.1 Clarias platycephalus | reverse complement strand
GTAAAAAATTATGCAAGTCAAAATGATTGCCATTCCTGTGTTTATTTTGGTCAGCATTTCTGCATGTTATCATCGTTTAGTAAGGTAACATAGTGTGAGAACATTTGTCTCTTATGATTTCTTATATTGTGGGAATTTAACATAGCATCACATTGTCACGGTCCAATTCAGCAATGTTTTTAAAATATTAATAACATAAGGTGGTCTGGAGCTGCAAAGGGTAGTAATGCTGAGTTACAGTCCCAGGGATTTTACATGTTCTTCCTTCCTTTACACATGATTTCCCAAAAAAGTTCAGTAGGTATATAGGCTAGGTCAAACGAGTCTGTGAATACACATGTCCATGGTGCTCTGTGATGAGCTAACATCCTTTCCAGTGTCTGTCCCCTGACCAGGACAAAGCACACAATAAAGAATTATTCATCTTTATTCACTGAACATGAATAAATTATGCAACCCTTTTTCATTATCTGTATGATATCTTAAACCAACATAAATTATTAATGTAAAAATGTCATATAAAGACAGTGGTGTCTCAGATGGTTAAGGCTACCACCGTTGACCCTTGAGCAAGGCGATTAACTCTATCTATTCCAGAGCTGACCCTATGCTCTGACCCCAGCTTCCTAACTAGCATTTGTGAAATTAATTCACTGTGCTATAAAGAGCATGTAACAAATAAGTTAAATCTTAATGGTATATGGCAATACTGCCTGCGGATGCATGCTAATTACTGTAGACAGGACAATGAATGTAAGTTGTAGCTTCTGTAAACCACCTTTATTTCATGAAGATGCTGATGAATTGTCTGTAGAATACATTTTGTGCAGCCTACTTAACATTTATAACTATACTATAATGATGCTATACTTGATAATGGTATCAAAAGAGAAATGTTAGTTGCAATTCTTACAAGTATTTCTGAGAATGTTTTTTTTTTTCCCAGACAGTATGTCTAGCAGAATTTAAACAAATCCGAAGTATTAAGTGCACTGTAAAAAGTGAAGGCAAAACACTGTTAGACATTGACATCAAAGGAGCCAAACAGGTAAGCATCTTCTTTTGGTTCCAAGCTATAAATTCTAGGTCAGTAAATACCTCTGGCCTACCAACATTACTGTGCCTATTTGCCCTTCAGCCTCTTTCAGTCAATGTGCCTACATTGGCGATGGCAGAGAACATGGCTGATCTGATTGACGGCTACTGCAGGCTGGAGAACAACACAGATTCATCACTGATCTCTCGACCTAATAAAAGTAAGCCTGAGGTAGCATTTGTCTTTCTAGATGTTGTATAATATAGTTCACCAATTATACATTTCCTTAAAAATGTTTAAGAATAATTGATGAGCTGTTGCTGAAATTACACACAATTTAATTCATACTTGCTTTATCTCAAGTCTTAATTATCTCAAATTTATAGCAACAGTCATAAACTTTTTTTTCTTCTGCTAAATCAAAATACAATAAAGACATTGGTCATACGAAAATAAACTATGTATCCTTCTGTGGGAGATTTTTAGTCTTCCACTTGTTAATGTTACCTAATTATAAAACATTAAACAAAATCTGTATCTCTAGTCAAAAGAACCCAAGAATGACTCTGTGCAGATCTGGATGAAGTAAGCAGGATTTATTGCAGCAATAAAACCCACTTGTAATGCTTAGGTCAGAAATCGAAGCATTATCAAGAGCAGACTGTCTGACAGCTACATGCACACTCGTTATATAGAGTTTCTCTCTACTTCTTTTTTCCATTCCTTACTAAAGTTTTAACCCATTATAATCTAACTTTTTCCAATGAATTCACCCATTATTCACGCACCAAGTGATTATATTTTTTCCCATTATGATTCATTTTTCTTGCAAATTACTTTCCATTATCTTCACATTTCTTTTGCTTGGTTTATAAAAAAAAAATAACAGGGCGGTGCATATTTTTACTATCCATTCCTGGTTTTTCCTGGTTTATTCTCAAGAGACTGATCATGGGTAAGCATCTCTTTCACACTATTTAAATTTCTTGTCTTGTTTTACCAATTTGTTGTACTTACGTATTTTATTTTAACCTTATAGCTGATTGTACTTGCTCAAGTGCTCATTGCATCCCTCTGGACGACTCGTACAGCATGATCTGTACGGAATATAACCCTACTGAACCTGCCATTGACCGGTCCTCTGTGGACCTCATCCAGGCTGAGTGTCAGCCGTCTGTGTCATTGATGCAATTTCTACAGGAGAGAGGGCTTACGTATTTTAGGAAGGATGCCTCCAATCCTGGTCCTCCTAAGAGGCTTCGTCTGGAGGTAATCAGCCCATCTCCTCATGCCTTTAGGCCTGTATGGCCAGAGTCTGGCACTCCAGCTCCTTCTGTTCTAAGGCCTGATTGTCATGTAAGTGTTGCCACTCAGACCAATTTTAAAGTGTTCGTTAGTACACAAACTAACGAGAGTGCAACCGTTGGTAGCCAAACGGATTTTCCTCCAGCACCTGCACCACTTCTGAACCGCGGCATTTCTGCTTTTTGTCCCCTTTACTGATCTTTCTGTGGGTGTTGTTCTGGCTCAGAGAAAGTTGATGTTCGATATGTGATTTCTTATGCATTTTATTTTGCTATTGATGCTTACAAAGGCCCCCTATGTTTTTTGTACTTTTATGTTGGGCCTTATACTTTTGTATTTTTATATCGAATTTTTCATGTATCTTCTTGTTTGTCATTATGCACTGTAGATGCACATGCTATTTCGTGCTGTCTCTACTTATTAAACTCAGTATTCTTAAAACTGATCATATGTCTCTTGGTTATTTGTCTATATTCTTACTTAGACACGTGTGCACGACTGCAGGTGCATGTGTAGCACATGAATCCAACACATGTTTCAATCCTTCATTAAGTGTTCTCGCGTCTCCGGCACCTGGGGTCTTATCTCATGCTCGTGTGACTGTCGGGTCCGGCACCTGGCGCTTTATCTTGTCTATTTATCATACACATGGCAGCTAATTATAAAATAAGTACAGTTCATGTCTGGGTCACTCTAGGGTTTTTTCCCATGCACTTAGGGTACACACTGTACACTGAATATCATTACCCATTCCCTTACTGTTTATGTTTTATAACCTGTCTCATACTGTCTGCTTTTCTTGTCTCACCTCAAAGTTAACCCAGTATGTTTTATGACTTGTCATACTCTCTACCTACTTCTATATTATTTCACTAAGATTAATATTATGTTGATTAATATTATCATATTGTTACATTGCTGCATACACATGTATATTTTACTAAAATATCCTTACACTTCTACTGTTTTAGGTCCAGACCTCCGTAACTCGTTACCTGCAATCCCTTCAAGGTAAGTGCAACTGAATTCATTCATATGTATGCATTTGATTAAAATATACTGTACATATTGCAGAGTATTACAGATTTCCTTAAATATATTTCTCACCTCGTTTTATAGTTTAGTGTTGCCTGAACTCTTGAAAGAGCCTGAACGGCACAGCAGGAGTGAGTACCCATATGTTTGCTCTTCCAAACATTGGTCATAACAAATTCACCTTTGATTTACTGCTCAGCTTTGGTTTTTATAACAACCTTTTCATATCAATTTATGCATTTTTCAGATTCTGATATATACTGTGAAATTTTGGATGAAAAACCTCCACCTCCTGGTATGTAAAAATGTTTTATTTTTAGGATGTAAGTGCTTTGTTTAATCATGTTAATCTTCACATTATTAAAGACTCAAAAGGATTCTTTCTGTTTTGTGTTCAGCAATCAAATACGGAATCTCTAGGAAGTCCATTGTCTTGGGTCCTATCTTGGGCTCTGGGTTTTTTGGAGAGGTCTATGAAGGAGTTTACAAAAAAGAGGTTATTTTCAAATCTGATTCTCGTGTTAAATGGAATATTTCTTATCCAGAAGTTTTTTGAATTAATGAATAATGTAGAAATGATATTGGGATTATATGTTGTATAGTGTTACAGTATATGTACTGTATAGTATCTAATATATAAGAGTTGAAATATTGCGTGTCTGAATTAGAATGGTGAAAAGATCAAAGTGGCTGTGAAGACCTGTAAGGAGTGCTCACCTGATATCATGGATAAATTCATGAGTGAAGCAGGTAGGAGTACAGAGTTTTCTATCAATACAAATTTACATTTGTAGCATTTGGCAGACACCCTTATCCAGAGCGACTTACATTTTATCTCATTACTTGTTGCGTTGGGGTTTGAAGGTATAGAACCTTCTGATCAGTACTCCAACCACAGAACTACCCCTACCCTTTATTATAGTTATTCTTTAGTACCCTTTAGTACACTTATACAGTACATACAAGTCATATACAGTACAGTACAGGTGTTAATAATTAACCTGACCTCATATCTCGGTCATTAATAAATCTTATATGTTGTTGACTGTATTTGTTTTTTTTTTTCCCATGTATGCTTCTTGCTTATCTAATGCTCTTAGCTCTTATGAAAAAGCTGGAGCACCCTCATATAGTAAGTCTGATAGGCATCATAGAAGAAGAACCTGTGTGGATCGTCATGGAGCTCTACCAGCATGGTGAGGTGAGTCAATAGGCAATCCATATACAATTCATCCATATTCAATCCAATTTTAAATGCTTTTCCTCAATTGAAATGTTTTTAATGTTTAAATACAAGAAGATACTATATTATTAGGAGTAATACATTAATGCTTAAAATGTGAATTTTTGTAAATTGTCTATGAGCAGTAGTTTTATGCAGCTTTTGTTAAAATGAGTCCAGCTTGATTCAGGGATCTGGCTTGCATTTTGCTCGATCATATAGGTCCAAAATCAATAATAATGGTCAGTTCATTGGGACAGTTGATAAACTAGTATGAGCCTGACAGACAAAGGCAAAGAAAAATAGTCTGTACAAATGGGATCAATTGGATGGCTTTACTTAAGCAAAAAAAATGTCCATCAGTCGACAATTCAAGTAGATTTTATAGTCAGAATTTATACATCTGGTTTTATATTATAAAATGTCATTTTCCCTCTAACTGCTCTGTTATTTAAATACATTTTAGTAGAACTGTAATGAAAGCATGTTTTTTTTTTTTTTTTTAATGCTGGTTAAATTTATTTAAATTGGGCGATATTCATCTTAGACATGTTAAAGCATAGTATTTCTTAAAATATTTTCTGTTTAATGCATTGTTTTAAGGGCTAAAGTCTTTTAAACACTTTCTACTTTCAGCTTGGGGACTACTTAATCAAAAACCAGAACACTTTGACCAATATCACACTAGTCCTGTTTAGCCTGCAGATTTGCAAAGCTTTGGTTTACTTACAGGGAAAAAACATGGTACACAGGTATGTTCTATATCTACCCGCGAGCCTTTTCCGCGTCTCTGTCCTTTCTACACATATTTAAATTAACAGATCTGTGCATATTTCCACTGATATCTATATGTGCAACAGGGACATCGCTGTGAGAAATGTGCTTGTCGCCACACCAGAGTGTGTGAAGCTCGGTGACTTTGGCCTGTCCAGATACATAGAGAATGAGGAATATTACAAAGGTAAGCCTTGGCTGATTTGTACGCACATAAAAGCACCGGGCCGTTCAAAGCCCTGCAGCTGCTCTATCTTAGTCAAGCAACCTCCACCAGAATATTAATGACGACAAGCTCAATAGACATGTACTGTGGCATCAATTACCAGGATGGAATGACTGTATAATCCTATTCATTCCTTTATCACCCCTGCCTTTTATTTAAAGTATGGTTTTGTGTTATCTGAACTGTCCTTGTCTGACTGTTGTGGTGGTCGCTTAGGTCCTTGATATCACGGCTCTCATTATAAAATGTCACATACATACATAAACTGATGAAGACTGGTGGTTGTTCCAAGTCTCTTCAGTGCTCTTGGGCATTTTCAGTTCTGCAGAAATTTGTCTTGATACAATTCATCTCACAGATCCACAGAAAATTTTCTTTGTCTCATGGATTTGTTTTTAACACCTTTTATAGACGGGTATGTGTGTTTCCTAATTCCCATGAATTAATTTAGGCATAGGTTGATTTTCTTTCTTTCTTTCTTTCTTTCTTTCTTTCTTTCTTTCTTTCTTTCTTTCTTTCTTTCTTTCTTTCTTTCTTTCTGCATATTTGTCACACTTTAATGATTCAGGGTAAATAAATTTTAAGATTACACAAAGATAACCTGAGTAAATACAATTGGAGATAAAGTCAGAGATCCAGATTGCGGTGGTTTGAACATGTTCAGAGGAGAGATTGTGAGCATATTGGTAGAAGGATGTTGTGGTTGGAACTGCAAGGCATGAGGTCTAGAGGAAGACCAAAGTGGAGATTTATGGATGCAATGAGAGAGGACATGAAGTAAGTTGGTGTGAGAGAAGAGTAATTTATTTATTTTTTTTAGCCATTCAGAGGTGGACTTGCTGGTGTGTTTCATATGATTGTCCTGCTGCATAACCCAAGTGCACTTGAACTTGAGGTCACAAACTGATGACCAGATATTCTCCTTCAGGATTTGGTAGAGTCTGGTAGAATGCAAGACTCATGCTTCCATCAATTATGGCAAGTCATCCAGGTCTCAAAGCTTTTCCTCTTTCCAGCCCAATCCATCACACTAAGACCATGTTTGATTGTTGGTAGGATGTTCTTTTTATGAACTGCTGTGTTAGTTTTATATCAGACCTTCCGAAAAGTTAAACTTTTGTCTTATCAGTCCACAGAATATTTAGACAAATATCCTTGGGGATAATCAAGGCGTTTTAGGGTGAATGTGTTCCTTTTTCTTTGTCAGCAGTAACTTTCACCTTGGAACTCTCCCATGGTCGTCATTTTTGCTCAGTCTCTTTCTTAATATTGAATCATGATCACTGTCCTTAACTTAGTGAGGCCTGCAGTTCTTTAGATGTTGTTCTGCATTCTTTTATGAGCTCTTGGATGAGTTGTTGTTGTGCTCTTGGAGTAATTTTAGTAGGCCGGCCACTCCTGGGAAGGTGCACCACTGTTCCAAGTTCTCTCCATTTGTGAGTAATGGTTTTCTGGTGTCCCAAAGCCCAGACCGATTCATGTCAGTTACTTTGTTTCTTTAGATCATGGCATGATGTATTGCTTTTCAGATCTTTTAGCATGGTTCACTTTGTCAGACAGGTCCTAGTTAAGTGATTTCTTGATTCAATCAGTCTGGCAGTAATCAGTCCACAACCAAGTGAAATCTTTTTGCAAGGAGGAAGAATTTCTTTTTTTCACATAGGACCAGGTTTGGACAGCTTTTTTGGCCTTAATAAATGAAATCATCATTTTAAAATTGTGTTTTATATTTATTTGGGTTGTCTTTGTGTAATATTAAAATTTGTCTGAATCATTCAAGTGTGACAAATAAGCAAAAAGTTAATAAAGAAAGAAGTGGAAACTTTCCATCGCCCAGTTCCCAATACAGTACTCAGTTATTAACACTGATGTTCAACAATGATAGAGTTAAGATTGAGTCACTAGAATCGAAACTCGTGCATTTTTTCATGTTACCGATTATGTTACCACAAAGACACATCAGTCACACAATTTACCTGTCATTAATCAAACTTATATCTTATTTACTTGCATTTTCTTGAGTTTTTTTGACAGGCCTGAGATCCATCCTTTTCTATTAGTATGTTGCTCCAGTTGAGTAATGAGCTCTATAGCCTTAGTAAAATGAATGTCAACATTGCCGAAGTCATCTGAGGCAGCATCATGTTGATATCATTAACATTTCAGCATGTCCATGTACATAAACTGATCAGGAAGCTTCACCGGAGATGGATCTGTGTGCATGGCAGATCATACCAGTATAGGCAGTAAATAAACCAGAAATAGGAGATAAGCCAAGGATTACAATTGTTATGATAAATGAATAATTTGAAAGATTATACGAAGATATTATGCTTATGCTTTCCTGCTTGATAAGTTATTATTTCTAGATTTGTTGTCCTGCAATAATTTCAAAACACAGCATAGTTATTGGGAAAAAACACTTGATGTATGTGTTTTACTTTGTCATTTGGTAGAAAATAGCTTACAAAAGTTCTGCTGTGAGTGCAGATTTGTTTTTCAGTTGTACACTCAGCTATTTCTACAAATGTAGATATTGTTATCATATAATCATACATCATCACAGTCATAATGTAATAAGCGGGTCCATAACTGCTTATGTGCAACGAAAGCCTCCACTTATACTGACATCATTGATTTGTAATGGCATCGTAATACTGTACCTGTAACACCAATAACTGTGTACAGCCATGTTGTGTTGAGAGAGGATTTGAACAGAGCTTTGGGGAGGGGAAGACCTTATCTGCTTTCAGGGTGCAAACAGGTGAAGGTCTGATTTGATGCTGTTAAACCTCAAACTGAAGTTTTAGCATTGTCGACAGTCCTCATACAAGATCACAATGCAGTCAGATATCAGTCTTCTGCATTTAATCCAAAATTTATGCCTCAGCTCTTCAATAACCATCTCACTGTAACCAGTACTGCTAATTGTTGAACCTTTTTCCTGATAATGTTCCAATACTAGCCCTTGAGAATCCAATTAGCATCAGTAAGCATCAATTACCCAGCAGATGGTTGACTTTTTAACCTTCTCTTGAACGGCAATTGAGGATGTTTCCGTTCCATACTCTGGACCAAATTTTCTGCTATTATTTTCTTTAATAAGAAAAATGCATTTTAATTTTAAAAACATACTGTAGCAATGAATAAGTGATTTAAATTTTCTTGTCCATTTCTTCAGCCTCTGTTACTCGATTGCCAATCAAATGGATGGCCCCTGAGTCTATAAACTTTCGTCGGTTCACAACAGCCAGTGATGTGTGGATGTTTGGTAAGCTGTCTAATTTTATATGTAGTCAGATTTTTCTCATATTGACTTATATGATTTAGAGGTGCTTGTGATTTAGTGATTGAGTTAAATGTACAAGAAGAGTTTAATTTTTCTGTCTATTTGTGCCACTGGCTATGAAGGTTGCAAAATGATTACCCACCATGGCCATGAAATAATTTTATTGAGCAAGGATGAAGGATTAGTTAATCTGTAATTGTGGATCAGAGTAATGTTATCCAAGCACACATTTGTGCTTTTTCTGTCATATTTATGCAATCTATGGTACAACAATTCGGGATCTTTAAAAGCAAAATGTCTAATAGACACAATTGCATACAGTATATCCCTCACTGAAAAACAGTAATAGTGGGGCTAGGAGTTGTGGGTTAGTGTGAGACTTATGAGAGAAGTCCAGATTTACTTCCTAAGCGTTTGGATCTGGAGCAAGTCTCCAAAATGTAGAAAAATAAAATGTAGAGTTAAACAAATGTGAAAATCATACTTTTGTAATTTAGTGATAAGCCTTCTTATTCAGTGTTCCAGAGCTAAGGGTAGATATTTCAGTGACTGTGCCTGTGGGTATAAAGACAGACGTGACATTGTTCTTTTTAAGACTAACATTCCCCTTGAACCAGAGTTTGGAAAGTGCCTGTGATATATTGAGATAATGTATAATGCTGCTTGTGGGCTTAAATAACATTAGACTGGCCTGCCTTAGAGGACCTATGCTATAGGCAATTTAGAATTATAATCATGGACTCAGTCTCTCTGATAGATAGTTATATATAGAAGAAGTGCCCTTCCAGATGTCACGTCATCAAGTTTGAGATATGTGTGCAGCATATAGCTGATCCCTCCATGGTCTGCTGCTAAAAGTCCATGAAATGGACTACCGAAGGAACTTCTAACGTGCTTTTCTGATTAATTTCGCCCATTAATTTTGTACTTTGCAGTACTTTTACTAATTGAATTGGATCAGTGTTCTTTTGTTGTGGGTTTTTGGTACATTCAGCTTGCTCAGAGCAAAATTATATTTGCTGATCTATTGCTGCTCAAATCCAGCTGTCTGCATGTGGGAGATACTGAGTCGGGGACAACAGCCTTTTTTTTGGTTGGAGAACCGTGAAGTTATTAACCAGCTGGAGATGGGCATCAGGCTTCCTAAACCAGAGCTGTGCCCTCCTGCCCTGTATTCACTCATGACCCGCTGCTGGAGCTACGACCCTAATGAGAGGCCCAGCTTTACCGAACTTGTCTGCAAAATCAAGTAACCTATACTCTGTCTCTCACATCAAGTAACACTCTCACTCAGGAATCTATATAAATAAAAGAGAGATTTTGCATGTACATTGGTCAGAACAATATGAATGTCAGTCCAACAAGATTTTGTCACAGCATCAAGCAAAACTGGCTAGATAGAATTGAATGAAACTTTGCCAGTCCTTCGATATCTGATAACAATAAGTAAGATTAAAATGTTATGAACAGTTATGTTCCGGATTTAATCATCTTTAAAATAATAATATAATATAATTATAATAAAATTTGATTTAAAAATAAACAAACACCTGCCCCAATAGTTATTAATTAGAAAATCAAAACTGAATACTTTTACTTGGATTATTAATCTGAGTTTTTCCGATCTATTTTTCATTTTACTTTCTTTCCCATTGATTGTAATAAGATGTAATAAGATGAAAAGACAGTAGATTAGGAATTTTGTACAATTTACAAACATTTAGCTACCAATCCAGTGGAAATCATTACCATTTAATGTAAAAAAAATTTGTGTAATTACAATATAAAAATTATGGGGTTCATCTTTGTTGCAGACAGACATACGTGGGATTCAACCTGAAATAATAATATCACTGATTACATTAAAGCTGATCAGCTTATTTTTAGCTTTACTTTCTAATTATTTATATAAACTTTTTTCCCGTTAACGACAGGTACTAATGCTAGTTGTTCTTAAAACATATTTATTTATATTTATTTTATTATTATTTCTTTTTTTCAAAATTCAGAACAAGTGTATTTGTTTTGGTGGGACATTGTTAACCTAAGGTCTCTGTATGGTTCAGTGACGTGCATAAAATGGAGAAGGACCTGGAAGCAGAGAAGGGGAGAGACCGACAGAGAGCCACCAGGTTTCTAGAGCCCAAGTTCAACATCACTGAACCACCTCCAAAGGTACCAAAGGGCCTTCCAATGATTTACTCCAGTGTACATCTTGACTGAAACATGAGCCTTAGTTAACTCCCTGCATTCATAGCTGTCTATCTCTGTGTGTATACAGCCCACAAGATTGAACCCTGGTCGGTTTGGGAACACCCTCAGCATCGGCCTGCACATTCAGGTATTGTGGCTATTCATATATGTCATATTAATTTATTTATGTTTAGAGTTCAGAACTTGAGTCCTTGTGTTTGTTCTTCTACAATGCACTGCATTTTCTTCCACAGCTAAATGAGGCATTGTGTGCCAGCTCACCGGATCTGGCTAGTCCATGTGACTATCAGTCTCCTATAGACTCCGCCAACACCCTCACACTTCCCAGCGTGCCTGCTCGGCGCCTCAGTCTGGGAGTAAGCCTACCTTTTCTGCTTATTCTAACATTTTATTTTATCACTTACATTGTAGTTTTGTGTCAGTATTGTGTAATTATGACATAATTTAAACTGATTGTGTGTCCTTTTAATGACTTTGCCTGGCATAGGAGGGGGAGTTCAGTGTAGGCCCCTCCAGCATGGAGGATGCACAGCGCTTGTGGCAGTTGGAAAAGAAACGCATGCAAGACACCATAAAGAATCAGAAGGATGAGATGGTGGAGGACAAAAAGTGGCTAGAGAAAGAGGAAAAACTTCTGGTATGAATGAAGATACATTCTCTTTAACATACACAGTAGAACTGTCCTATACCTTACTGTATATTTTGTTTCGCCATTCTTGGGTATGTCTGGTACATGCACTATGACTGATGTCATGACTTGTTTTTTTTTTTTTAGGACCCTAAAATAAATGAGACTACAGTGGTTAAGGAGGTAGGTGGTTTTGAGTCTACTGTATATCCATAGACATTTAGAAAGTCTAGAATGTCCTTCTTAATTACTGTAATGGACCTTGTGTTTAAGGTTGCAGTGTTTTTGCAGATTTCCTGTGGTGGAAAATATACAGTCTAAACTACTACTATACTACAGTGTAAAATCTAGAAGGCCTATGTGTACAACATTCAGCAGCAGAGCACAAATTACATTTTTGACAAAATAAATTACTGAAATATAATATTTGTTAAACATCAGATGTTTGCATTTAGAAATGCATGTGATTTAAAACGTCAAAGCATATACTACAAAAGCCCCACTGGTTCATGTTCATGCAATCAAATTAGGGCCATTTTTCATATATTTATTGATTATGCTTAGGCATTTTTTATCAAAACTTCATCAGAATCAAATGATAAAGACATTTTATACTGTTAATAGTAATAATGTAAATTGCAAGTTTATTACAGTCAGCCAAGAAAATGTATACACACTTCAGGAAAAGCAAAACTTGGATGAATATTTTAAAACTAAAAGCTATACAGTACATTATATATATTGATGAATATATATGATAATATTCATATAATATTATTATTAATAATATATATTATGTACAGTACATCATACTAGTTTTCTTTTCCTGAAGTGTGTATAAATCTTTTGGTTGACTGTGTATATTTTATTAGATTTGTCACAATATATTGCACCTGATGTATTAATATTGCATGTATTCAGAATGTATATATGCAGATAACAGGAGCATAGAGCATTGTTAAGCTGATACTAGTCAAACTTCTAAGCCAAAGCTCACTCTAGACCTTCCTCAAACCTTTACTTTTCTGTTCCTTATTAGGAACCAGACCCTCTGCCTAACAATGGTAAGACCTCATTTCAGCTTAAATTAACATATACAGTATGAGAGTATTACTCTCTGTCTCTTGTCCTAAGTATTTAAATGCACATTATGTTCATGATTCATTGTTTAACCAGACCAATTTTTCATTATAGATGAACTTTTAAAAGCTCCTGAAAAACCCCCAAGGATTTCAGTGCAGGTAATGTACACATATACACACACACACACTTTCCACAGCCATTCAGGAGACATTGACTTCAAGTTCAGTCGGAGTTCAACCAGAGCCACTTGAGTGTTATAACACTTTGGATGACTGATCAGCCTTTTTAATGTGCTGTTCTGAATCATTGCCTCTCTCTCTCTCTCTCTCTCTCTCTCTCTCCTTTAGCCTGCCCCTACAGCAGAGCTTGATCGCTCTGAGGACAAGGTGTACCGGTGTGTCATGGATCTGGTTAAAGTGGTAGTGCAGCTGAAAAATGACGTGAACACGCTACCATCCACTGAGTACATATCCTTAGTCAAGGTAACACTCTCAGAAAGTTTAAAACTACTTTAGGATGATGTAGAATGTACCTATAAGCTGACATTTGAGTAATATATACCCAGGTAATTAAGTTTATATTGTATTCTTTTTTTTTTTTTCTTTCAACAGATTGTCGGAATGACTTTGAGGGATTTAATTTCAAGTGTTGATGAGGTTCTTCCATCTTTACAAGGAGCTATTAAGACGGAGGTGAATTCCTAATACCTTGAAGGCATAAAAAAAAAAAAAATCTGGTCTAAGGTCTTTTGCTAGTTTCGTACTTTCGTACTTTTTCTTCCTTCTCACTTATCTGTCTGTACTGTAAAATTACCCTTAAAGCTAAACGTTTTCCACTTACAGCAGGAGAGTGGAGCTCAGGTGATAAGAAAGTGATTACGAAAGTGTCCACATGTTATCATTCGGTTCATGTTGTGCCTATCTGTTCTCCTAGATTGAGGGCACACAGAAACTGCTGAATAAGGACATGGCGGAGCTGATCAATAAGATGCGGCTGGCCCAACAAAACGCCATCACCTCACTAAAGGAGGAGTGCAAGAAGCAGATGTTGGCAGCGGCTCACACGCTGGCTATGGATGCCAAGAACCTGCTGGATGCAGTGGATCAGGCCCGGGTACGCGCCAACCTGGCTAAGCCCAGACCTGAGGATTCTGTTTTTTCTGACACCGACTAGCAATAGACAGAGAGAGAGGAAGCGCTCGGTTCAGTTTGTTCCCACTAGCAATCTGGTTCATAAAGTATTTTCTATGCTATGATAAAAGGTACGGTAGTGGTATACAGTACGTTTAACATCAAATGTACAAAAAATTTAAATGTACCCTTAGAGGTACTGTACAACAGGGGATAATGTAAAGTGAATAGATTTTAAATGTACATTGCAATCTCTAAATACAGAACACCCTTGAGGCTATAATCAAATCAAATCAAATGTATTTTTAGTCAGGACACCTCAGTGTCCCTTGATATACAGTCTGCTACAAAGTCCAAGAAATGTAATCTTTGTAACAGGTAAGTTAAGTAGCACATTTTAGACTGGGACCATGGAGCGGACTAGATTTCATCTATAACCCGACAAGATACCTTGTTTCTCTACAGGAAAGTAATATATTTGTCCCATCTTTCTGTACTGAGCTGTCAACTGCTGATACAATACAGTACATACCTTTTAAATGCATTTTTTCATTATATTGCTGTATAATGTAATGATTAGCTATTAGTATAATACTGTTGGTGTTAAAGGTTTAAAGACGTACAATGGTCGTGACATTTCCAGAAATATGCAACCAAATAATATATATATCGAGCAAAAGAAAATATCTATGTTCATATTCTTTCTTAACTTGGTACGGTTCAGGGATGTGAGACAGAAATATATTTAGAAGCAAGTGTTGTATTAAATTCTTTCACATTTTACAAGTCATATCTCAGTGTTGTATTCTCAAGTCTATGTACATTTTTGCAACAAACTGTGAGCTAATAAAAATGTCAGTGAAATACATGGTTTCAAAGTGAACATTTATCTTTTGTGGCATCACAATCTCTGGCATTTCAAAAGTATTTTTCCAGCTGTGCCTCTGAGTTTTCAAATAATAAGTATTATATTAAACAAATAGGTACTTTGATTAGAGGTAATTAATCATAATAATTATAAAAATAAAAAAAAGATGTAATGAACACAAGGTGTAAAGAAAGAGAATATAATTAATGTGAAAATAGGATGAATTTCTTCAGTCTATGGACTGTAAAAATAAACGTGTTTGGCTGTGTAAAGTAAATTTTGTGACAGACCCATGGAATGCCTGGTACAAAAGAATAAAATAATAAAAATAACAACAATAATAATAAAAACATGAACATTTGCCTAGATGCTGAGTGTAGTAATCTATCATAATAGCTTCTATGTATACAGTGAATATACAGTACATATATTTCTGCTTAATATATATACACACTACCGTTCAAAAGTTTTAGAACACTTTCTAACTCCATGATGGTTCCTGATTTTGATTTCTTTCTACATTGTAA
>JAQQZT010000020.1:5736481-5755176 GCA_030068275.1 Clarias platycephalus | reverse complement strand
TAGAATGTAGAAAATAAATCACTAAACAAAAACAAAGAAATTTGCAAGTGTTCTAAAACTTTTGAACGGTAGTGTGTGTATATATATATATATATATATATATATATATTGGATTTTAATAGCATAATCGACCACAACATCCATTTTTTTTCAGAAAACGAAGTGGGACCAACCCTTACGTCTTCATTTCAGTAGCTCCTTTTCACCCTGTGACAATGTAAAACTAGCAGAACCAATTTTTGAGAGCACCCTAGGATTATTTCTTTGCACCTGAATATTTGATGTGAAGGGCCAAAAGGAAATCCTTTCCTGTCAAGCTTAAATTTGAGCTCATGCACCATGCATTATTTTAGTTTCATGTGTGTGTGTGTGTGTGTGTGTGTGTGTGTGTGTGTGTGTGTGTGTGTGTGTATCTTGATATGTAATTTAAAATTTCTTGGTCTACAGGATTTTTGCCATGGTCATTCCATAGACAATTGGACGTCAGTGACACTAATCGTGTCTATGTGCAATCCTTGTGTATTTTGTTATTTTTTGGAGAATCAGTTTTTAGTCATTTCGAAACAGACAGGAGAAAAACTGCACAAATTCTAAGCCTGGTCAGTGAGAGATCATACCGTATTTCTATTAGAGCTGTGAATCCCAGAGAGACTGTCGATTCGATTGAAATTTTGGGCATTGTGATTTTTTTTATTTTTCCTTGAAAGCATGTACTGTATCAAGAATCTATAGTTCTTACAGGTTTTGAAACTGCAAGTATTGAAATGCTGTTTAACTTGATTAAAGGTCAAGTCTCATACAAAGCGATAATTATTTTCTCTAACAATCTTCTGCTCCACGCTCTATCCCAGTAGGTGGCGGTATTGCAAACTCAAAAGAAGGAGTAATACTATCTCAAAATTTGTGTATTTGGGGAAGATGGTAGCAGTTTGTCTTTTCTGCAAAAGCTGTGGTATATTTATAAGACATTAAATCTATTTTAGACTGACCCATTGATTCAATTACTTGAACTAATTAAGTTCAATTAATAAAAGTGATTAAGTTAAAAAAAAAAAGTGATTAATGAAAGTGCAAAATTGATTAAATCACGGCTCTATTTTCAACCTCTTGTTTGTCCATTATTAACCTGAATGTACAAAGTATAGTACTTAATTCTCATAGATTGCAGCGGGGAAGTTCTCACCTTAATGCGTTCAAACATTTAATTTAGGAAAAAAATATGCTCGTAGTAATCCAGCGCGTGTTCTGTACAGTATATTAAAATAAAGTATTCAGATTGCTTTTAACAATAGCTGCGAAGAATAATTTCTTGATTTATACCTCATTATTTTAAACATAAAACATACAATAGGCAATGATGAAATAGGAGGCTAAAGGAAGATGATAAATTGTACAGTTTGATAAAAAACTAAATACCATTCAATTAGCCAACTGTCCTATAATGTTAAAATATACACAACTATAAACAACAACAAAAAAAACTACAGTACTTATTTTATTTTAATATACAGAACACACACTGGTAAATATAACTTCCCATTACACAGAAAACACTGTAGTCTACTTTCTATTCATTCATTCATATTTTTTGAGAGCTAGTTTTCCTGCTCACTGTCATGGTGTTTGAGCATGAGGCAGAGACACACACTGAATGGGAAGGAACACTGTGTTTTTATTATTAAAATGTTGTACGTCATACATAGTAGTTCACAAATCTGGCTCGTTGACCCAGGCTGGTGTGGGATTTGAAACGAAGGACAGCACACTGCAGCATTATTTTTCTTTACAGCTGTTCTCCAAGGGCCTGCATGGTGTCAGTACATCACATGCTTTAAATCTCACTGCATCAGAAGTCAGTCCGTTGATTCTTGAGAGAGAAAAATAGATGGACACAAAATTAAAACTCCTGCTTGCACACTCATTTCCGAAGGTGCCACATTTTATTCATCAGTATTCATTGCAAGCCTTTACATTCAAAGATAAATTTGCTGTCTGGGATCTTGCACAGTGCTGATAGACATTCTGCTGCATGATGGATTTCTTGCTCTTCGTTCAAATAGTTTTGCACAGCTTCCATATTATTCATCCACCTGGGATGCTCACTCACTGTCTGTAATGCTGAGTATTTCCACAGCGCCTGTACTTCACGTCTCTAAGTTTATGTAAGTGACACTAGATCATGCCAGCCAGCCACGGGGGAAGGAACAGGCCTATGGTACCCAACAGACACACGATGATGAACATCCACAGGAAGATCCGATCAATCACCATGGCAACATACTTCCAGTCCTCTTTAACCTGCGTTAAAAGATCAGAGAGTTTAAAAAGGGGCAATGTTAGTCGGTTTATTTGCTATGTAAGTACTTTCATCAAAGAGGCATCAAGAGGAATAAAAGCAGACACATCGAATGATCTTTAGCAGGGATCCACTATTATCTACTAAGTCAATACAACTACACATGAGGTTCAATCTGGGAGAAAACATTTTTCACTCATCTGGGGACTTGTATCACTTAAGTGGATACAAGCATGAGATTAGATAACTCTTAGAAGGTAAAACATCATACCACAGATATATTTGCCCTGACTTCTCTAATACAAAGTACCCTGAACAAGTACAAGTTAATGTAAATAAATTATTTGGACAAATTTAGGGCAAAAGGATATATTTGGCAGTAACTTCTTACAGTAAAATATTTCAATGTATTCCTAGTGTCCTGGGATCCATCATCCAAATTAATTTTCTCAAAAGGAAACTTGCATATTAGCTTCAAATTGTACAAAATTTTATAATTGTATAATGCTGGTCATGCATCTTCATCATACTGTACATGTGAATGTGCTGACTGCGATAGCATCCTTGGCAGTACAATAAAAATGCCTGACTAAACATCATGAATCAAGTTATTTTTGTGCACGTGGACACCAGCTGACGCATCCTGTGGAAGATGATCAAGATTGGTTCGAAGAAATGTAAATCTCTTCATCCTTTGTATAATTCTGCGTCAAAATTGCTGTTAAAATGTTTTTTCAAATATTCTGTTGTACAATAGCTGTTAAAACTGGCTCACATAAAAGAGTTTACCTTATTGTGCTTCTTTTCATGTGTACTTTAACTGTATGGCTGTCTGGTCTGTCTGTCTGTTTCAATAATTTTTCAGCTGGCAACAATTCCTTTAACTCTGATGCAAAACTAATGTAATGAGTACCTTCTCATTTCTTGAACAACCATGTTGGGAGTTGTATCCCTTGGTCATAAAAAAGATCAATCAAATCATTGCGCAGGATAAAGCAAATATATCAGCTGTGTGCAATTTGGATAAGAACTGTCCGACACTCTGTTAACACCAAGGAGGATAGAGATGGAGCAACAACTTCATAGAGTAAAGTTGCATCGTAAAAAAAAAAAAGGACAGCTGTGTGGCCATAAGAAAGCCATTGCTTAGTAAGACTAATCATTAGAAAGCTTTAATTTGCTAGGAAGCATAAAGATTGGTCAAGAGAAATGGAAAAAAGTAAAGTGGTCTGATAAGTCTACACTAGATTCCAGAGCAATGTGTGCGTGAAGGTAAGAAGGAAAGCACATGAAGCAATGCACCCATCATGCCTACTGAACAAGCCTTTATAGACAAGGTTATAATCAGCTCAGTTCTTGGTAATAAAATCAAGTCAGCTCACTACATATATTTACTGATGATTCCATTCCCCCCCCTCTTGATTGCACAGTCATATTCAATCTGTTAAAAAGTGGTTCTGGGGGCATGAGGAATCATTTTCACACATGAACTGGCCACCACAAAGCTCTGCCCTCAAGCCCCGTGAGAATCTTTGGCATGTGCTGGAGATAACTCTCGTCTCCTAGATCTCAGCCAAAATCTAAAACTCGCTGGACAGAAATATATATTTTTAAGGTTGTTGAAACAATGCCACCATCCAAATAAATGTTGAAGGGTGCAACTTTTGT
This sequence comes from Clarias platycephalus, assembly GCA_030068275.1. NCBI lineage: Eukaryota > Metazoa > Chordata > Actinopteri > Siluriformes > Clariidae > Clarias > Clarias platycephalus. Next base: position 5,751,212 of record JAQQZT010000020.1, on the reverse strand, counting down.
TTTCTTGGCCAGGCAGCATATTAACACATTTTTTAAGTCACCAGTTGCATAAGCCAATCACTCTCCACTTATTTGTTTACCATCTACAGTAACTGTTTGCTTGTAAGGCTGATACATTCCACCTCATTTGCTCCTTTAAAGTATGTCTGCATGTTTCTTTACGGTATGTATTATTAGAATTTGTATATACTTGACAGTTTAAGTCATCTTTGTGTAATGTGTAAGACATTATCTCCCATTCATTATGGGCCAAGGTTTGTAATGTGTATTCATTCATTCATTCATTCATTCATTCACTCATTCATTCATTTTCTTAGGGTAACATTTCCAACCACATTCACAGGCTAATTTATACCCAAGGGCAAATTACCATAGTCAATCCGTGAAACTTCATGCTTTCTGACAAGTAAATAACCCGCAGAAAACCCACTTAAAGCCAAGGAGACCATGTGAAACATTGCAAACCATGCAACCCGTGCTCAGAAAATCAAATGCAGGACCTGAAACCTCAGAGGCAACAATTCTACCCATTGCACCACCAACACCACCAATACTGCCTCCATTGTAAATATCTAATTCCTGACAACTTAGTTACAGTATGTTGTTTTTCCAAGTAATTAATTTACAGTTGAAGATGTAGGTGGGAGGTCTTTCAGTGGAAATTTAATGAAATCTTTAAATGTTGTCTCTCTGTTTTCACTTCTCGAAGTAACTAGATTTTAAAATATGCTACCTTTTACTTCTGGTTGAGATATGTGCAAAAGAGAAATATTTTAGAACCATGTAAAGTAGACGTGCTAAAAAACAGTGTGAAAATCTTATCCTCCATGGTTTCAGAATAAAGATTACGTTCACTACGGTGATACTGACTGCTCATTATTTGTGATTTTTAACTCACGCTGAAATCGGCGTCTTGTGCTCTCAGGTGATCTGCGATGTAGTGAACTCCCTCCAGAGCCTGCAAGATGCTTGGAGAAAAAGAGGATCTCTCATTGTCTGATTGTCGCATAGTATGGTTCAGTCTACCAACTGGTTGTCTGGCACCCAGTACAGCACCATGTCTCATAGTAAGTCCATGTTTCAGAGGTAGAGAAGAAGGAGGAGGAGGAGGAGGGAGTGGAGGAGAAGGAGTTGGTGTGGAGCCAGACGGACGAGGAGAAGGAGGGCGGAAGGAGAAAGAGAAATTAGAAGACAATGTGCCCAGCTCTAGATCTTCATGAAAGCATCGTGTGTGTGCTTCCTTGCCTGAACCAGTCACCTCCCTGAACCAGTTGGAGGAAGTGCTCAGGCATGATGCAGAGGGATGCTTGAGCCCTTGTGACCTTCGACTTTTCAGGAGCAACAGCCTCTGCCGACGACGTCCATACGGAGCCGGTCTGCGCATGAAAAGCCAACGTGGGATAATGTTAAGGAAGATGGTATGCACCCAGTGTGGCATCTTATGAGTTCCTGGTGAGCGGTGGTGCACATTCAGCACAAACACGGTGATGATAATGGACAAGGTGACAAAGATCATGGTAAAGAGTAGGTACTCGCCAATGAGTGGTATAACTAGTGATGTTGAAGGAATAATCTCTGTGATGAGCAGCAGGAAGACGGTGAGCGAGAGGAGGACAGAAATGCACAGTGTGATCTTCTCACCACAGTCTGATGGAAGGTAGAAGACGAGCACAGTCAGACAGGAGATCAGCAGACACGGGATGATCAAGTTGATGGTGTAGAAGAGAGGAAGGCGTCTGATGATGAAGACGTATGTGATGTCTGGGTAGATCTCATGGCAGCAGTCATACTTTTTGGTGTTGTATGTTCCCACAGCATTGACAATGGCCCACTCGCCACTCTCCCAGTAATCTTTAAGGTCCACAGTGGTTTCTAAGCTCTCCAAGTCGATCTTGGCCTTGTCATATGTCCATGAGCCAAACTTCATTTTGCAGTTCTGCTGGTCAAAGGGGAAAAAGGTGACGTCAATGCTGCAGGAGCTTTTGTAGATGGCAGGGGGAACCCAGCGAACTTTGCCAGTGTAGAAGAGGTGAGCTTTGGTCATGTGGGTCACCGCAAACTCCCCATCTGCACTGAAACATAAACACAATCTTGTGTTTCAGATTATATATTATATTATATCTGTAATACCACTAAATAACACAAGGTGGTGGTGTTTTTATATGATTCTTACAAATTGAGCTTATTGTGTTACACTAGTGGTGACAAAGCAGATAACCTTATGTCACCTTCCTCAGTGACAGCCACATCAGCATCAACACTATTGAAGGTTTAGCCTAATCATTCATGATGCTCACCCTGATATTTATACAAATTCTGAGACAGTAGGTGAATACATTTAAAAACAGTGACTCTGTTATACTTTGAGCTGAGATGGTTTGGTTTCCTTTGTTCTTTTTAGAGGTTCAATGCAAAGTCCTTCTGATTGTTCGACTTTATTATTGTGGGACATTTTTATCCTAATTGGAATGGTTTCTTCCAGGATGATAAAGCGCCATTCACAGGCTCACTGATTGGTTTAACGAGTATGAATCTAATTAAAAATAATTAAAAAAAACCTGTTATGGCCTTCACTATTACTAGATTTTGGACTGATGTGTTAGACAGTGCTTGCCACCAACATCATCACTGAGAGAGTATTTTTATGGAAAATTTGTGTTCATTTCACCAGTACAGTACAGTTCCTCCATTTAAAGATGTTCTGGCAGCTTGTGGTGGCCAAATGGTTTAATGCAATTAGTTTGGTTATAAACTATTAGACATTATTTTATTACCACTTACTTGTTGTACAGCACAATGTCTGGAACCCAGATAAGCTCTGATGGCACCCTGATGGACGTCACATTGTCATAATCAGAGGGATTCCAACGCAATTTGTAGTCATTCCACTCCTGTAGAAGAGACTAGAGCTTAATATTTCTGTTTTTTTTTGTTTTTTTTATCACTGTGTAGATTTACCCTTTCATCTTCCCTGAATAATGTGGATATTGTATGACTTAAGTCAGTCCTATTTTGGTCACAAATAGCCGAGGCTTTATATATGGATCTGGATGGCATGTGGGTTTGACATAACGCAGACTACACTATAACCCTTACATACGAATTCTAAATGTAAGATTAAATCTAAATAGTATTCAAATCTAAATGTAATAAAATACATGGCTCACCTGCTTCAGCCAGACATTGGTTGTCATCATTTGATTTTTCTCATCCTACAGAGGAAGGATAAAAAAAGAAAAAGTGGGTGGAGAGTGTGAGACAGGAAACAGGGATGTGTAATATCCTGATGGACTGTTGTTAAGGAACATCTGACTCATTAGGACTATTAGGTTAAAGGTGCTAAGGTGGTTTCTGGGAAAGAAGAATTTTCAACCTTAATACAATTAATATTTACAATGTGTTAATAGCAGTTTTGGACACTTCAAAAGAAATCGAGAATTTGTTTTCCATTCTCTTTAGAAGATTTAATTAAAATAGGATAGAAAGACTAAGTCGTGCCATCCACAACAACAAGCCATCTTAGTCAGCTGCAATTTCAAAAGCTGGCACATACAAATATATAATTCATTACTCTGAACAGAGAGCTGTATCTGACAACCAAGCAAGAGGTCTGAGATGGTTTGCTTGTATATATTATATTTAAACAATATGTTCCATTGAATATACAGTACATGAATATAAAGTGGTTGGCTTTTGCGATGCAATGTAATTTTTAAGGTTCTATCTGCATACTGAAAATGTTTAAGATATTAAACATTTTTGCATTCCAGATAGCAAAACTTTGCCAAATAAAATGCATATCACTTAAAAAAAAAAAAACACCTCACATCATGTTAATACACTGCCTGATAAAAAAAAAAAAAAAGAAAGAAAGAAAAGGGAAAAAACAACGCACCCATCATGCCTAATGCCTAAATACTGTGCAAGCCCATGGGGCAGTGTTGTGATCTGGGGTTCTTGAAGACTAGGTTCAGCAACCTTACGTATATAAAAAATTAGGTCAGTCAACTACCTGAATATATTGAATGACCAGGTTTTCCCACCAATGTTTTTTTTCTTTCTTGATGGCAAGGGAGCATTCCAAAATTATTTGCTGGCTCCAATTGTGAAAGAGATGTTCAGGGAACATGAGACATCACTTTCACTCATTGTTTGGCCACCACAGATCCTGGACCTTAACCCCAGTGAGAATCTTAGGGTTGTGCTGCAAAAGGTGGTCCAATGAAATATTAGAGTTGTTTTTTCTTTTTTCATCAGGCAGTGTACTGTATGTTGTCACAGAATCAGAAAGTATGAATAAAATAATTGTGAACAACAAAGAAAAAAAATCTATAAAGAGGTCCACAGTGAAGTCTCACTAGTGCACATCATCTTAGTAAAATGGAAGCAAACCTTCTGCCATAAAGCAAAGTATCAATATTGTATTTGATTACAAATTCTATTTAATTCAGAAGAGAACCTTTGTAATCATATTTCTTTGATGATGAAGGTCTGACAAAGTGTAAATTCAATTTAAAAAATCAATTATGTTATTTATGTCAGTATTATCTTGTCCTTGTGTTATTGAGAGGTTGTCGGTCAAATATGTACTTTTTCAAAATAATCAATATCAGACTGCACATTGACTCAAATCAATACTACACAAGGTTTCAGAAAACCTTATAATAGACCACATGTGTCTCTTATTGTGAACATAACTAACATTAATCTAAATAATAGACATGCAGCATCACACAGTGATCCACACTGATAATTATAGAGGATATGCAAGATGTCTTGACAAACAGATCACAATAAAGGTGGAAGATGCTGCTCAATCAGCTATTCAAATGTAATTAATTAAAAAACAGAAATTAATAAAAATGGGGGAAAAAAAGTAAAACTAAATATATAAATAACAGATACACTTTAATTAATATTTAGTTTTGTTACCACATCAATAAGCTGGGCAATGGACAAGCCAAACTTAACGATGACTACGTCTGTGGTGTTTGGCACAGGCCGTGACCACTTGTTGTATCCACTAAACAGCTTCTTGAAGAGATCATCCTCAGCATGTGAATGAGTCTTCTCATAACAGGACACTGCCAATGTAATAAAGACTTGTTTCAGTGACAGGGCGGAGTATATTCATTCACAAAATCTAACAGCTTATTATCATGAAATTGAAGCTTATGCATGCCATGTGCAAAAGCAAATAGTTTATGAGCATTGTACACACATACACTGTACATAATCGATATTAGGGGAACAGTGTGGAACCTTGTTTGCAAGTCTTTGGAAAAACAAAGTCATTAGTCATTTCCATGTCATCTCAAGATATTATCATTTTTGCTAATTTTTTGGCTTTCCCAATGGGGAAACAAAAATCTTTGTAACTAAGCGATTATTTGAATATATATCTAAATTAAATGAATGAAGATAACAGTTAATTTAACGATTAAAGTAAATATTGAGAGTTTCCAATACGTACATGTTGAATACATCAACAGACACCCTAATCACCTACAATTTCACAAACCATGGCCCTAAGCATTTGTCTCCTTTTCTAATTTTCATGCTTTTTTTTCCTTTCTTTTTTGAAAGCACGTGCAATGGATAATACACATTCCAATATGCATTGTCATTATTAGGAGGCTTACAGGTTTTAGTGTGGTTGGGACAGCACAGAATCTAATCTTGACGCTTTTATTTTTGAGTGGACATGTTCTGCAGTCCCCATGTTGCATCACTGCACCTGGTACATCTGTCCTGCCTACCTATGACTGACAACTTCCTTAAATTAGCAGAAAGGTATTTTGGGCATAGCAGCCGAATGGCCAAATTCAAGCCTCACTTCCAAGCTGCAAAGATCTTACCGTTGAGCCCTGGGGGATTGCACTGAACGTGAGAGGCCAGCCAGGTGGCATGGCTGGAGTAGCTCTCGCAGGGGTTGTGTGATTAGCTCCTTCTAGCACTGAGCTCCCTGGGGATGAACTAGCTTATCGATTACAGTACATTAAATAAATCAACATCTGAGCGAATTGAAGCATCTCGTTATTAAGTCAGATTTATGTGCTATATCAAGAATTTAGCTCTGTAAATTTTTTCTAACCAAATGATAAACCATCCTGCCTTTACAAAAATTCACAAACTCTGGTTATTTGTACATGGATATGTAGAATTATGAGTAAAACTACTAAATTATTTTACAAATATGTTAAGTTACCAGTTTTGATCCAATACTGACTATGTAAACTTATGTAGACCTATGTAAAATTTTGTTAATAATTGTGTTTGGTTAAACATTTAGCTGGCAAGAAACAAAGTCTTATTTTCGTATTCTATTTTAGTCAGGAGACATTCTAGAAATTTGTCCCCACTGGAGATCTGAGGATTTGTGGGAGTCTTAGATCAAATGAAAAGATTCATCTATTGATATTGATCTATGAGAGGGGTAGGTCAAGCCTTACATCACACTAGATCCTGCGGTAATAACACTGCTCATGTCTGCTTTTGTTGTTATACTCTATAGAAACATTAGAACCCATGAAATTATGGGTTCTGTGCATAATGCACATAGTGTACTGTATGCCAAAATATATATAGCCTATTTCTTTCCTTTCCTTATTTGCTTATTGACATTCTTGTGTTTGCTCCATGCATGGTCCTCCACCAAACTGTCAGGTTGCTGAAAAATATTTACTCATTTCTACGTATAAGCGTTAGTTCCTAATGGGCTGAATAGATGCTGCAAAATGGTATGGGGTAAACAGGCACAGAATGCAAACTTGAGAGAAGCGTTTGTCTTTTTCACCAGAATAACGGTTCAGTTAGATGCAAAGAGATAAGTCTGGAGGAAGGATCTTTACAGCAGATACATTTTATTTGTAAAATAATAATAATAAATTGTTTAATGGAAAATGATGAAATTGTCTCCCTTGCTGTCTAACTAAATGAATAAAAGCTTACTAAATAAGTACATGTATAAACACTAATTGTCTGATAAAATGGTCCTTATGTACTGTACATTCTACAGTATCCCCTTTTGGTATAACATACAGAACATCATAACACTCTTAAGAATCAGCATAAAATTAACAGAACAGATTAAAATTAAAATTCTAAACTAATAATTTTTTAAGAAGTCAGTCACAAAGTGTAAAACAAAGCAAGCTAAAGAATGTTTTTCAGTACAGTCTTTGACGTTCCCAATTAAATTAACATTTTGGTGTTTCCTCTGACCTGATTCAACAGCTCATAAGTGGTCTATGAGGATGCTCAGGACTGGGAACAATGGTTTATAAGGATACCAGTATATGTCTGTCTATGGTATGATTTTATTTTAGGATAATTTAAACTTTTTTTTTATTTTTTATTTTTTACAAGAATACAACGTGTCAGATGCACTTACTTGATTGCCACAGGATGCTCCAGAGCAGAGCGCTCCTCAGTGAGACCAGGAGATTCCCAACTCGCTCCATCATCTACTACATTTAGCTCTCCATTTGCAGTCAGAGTTTCAGGGTGAACTTTTCTTCCTGTGCCATTCCTAACGTAATTGGTTAAAAAAAAGTGTCGATTGCTTGCAAAATTCAGTAACTATTGACAGAAAGCTATCCCTGTCCTTAATTTCAAAATCACTTAAATTTATATAATGCAGGTGCTATATTATTAAAAGTGTATGATCATCCTAACTATAATAATACTGTACGTATCCACAATTCGTCCGTGTTGCTCCAACCGATTTCGCGCCTCCCACTCCAACCAACAGACCCCAGCTTAGCGCACCTGTGCACTCATTTTCGCTTTCATCCCAGAAGGAGACTAAATGACGGACGTTGCCTCGAGCTCGTGGAAAAGTTTTGTAGTGAGCGTCTCGTGCATTGTTCCCCGCGCGCGCCTACTCGTACAGTAGTTAGGACCACACTCCGCAGCCTCCCGTCTCCCAGGCGACCATGCTCGCGCGCAATCTGTCCATCCGAAGTGATGTCAGAGAAAGAGGCGGGATCTTAGCGCGAGGTTTACGGTCAGGGCTGCTCACACACACATGCACGCACATACAGAGCACGAAGAAAACGTTAATAAATGCAACATTTTACTCTATAACTCTTTATTATCTTGTGTGACAACAGTTACATAATCTTGTCTTTTCATTGTGAGAACGTCAACTGCTAGAGGTACTAATACGCAAATTGAATGACAGTATTTTTAATATATATATTTTTAATAATAATTCCTTTGAATCTTGGCACCCTGGATCAGACAGCAGAAAAATAAAGCCATCGGGGCAGCCGGTGTATTTGCTTAACTGTAACTGACTGAGTCCTGTTACTTAACTCACTCTGATCTATGATAGATGGCAGGCATTCAACCTTTCATTTGTCAGAAAAGAGACTCGAGAATTTGAGTGGAACACTCAGTGTGGAGCCAAGAGGAATGTTTGGAAAGCAGAAAACGTGCCAAATAATCAAATTAGGGTAGAGGAGAGAATTTTGTTCCACGCAGCTCTCTAAATGTGAAGTATGCACCTAGATTTAATCTTATAGTCCTATACAGTGTGGTGCATGAGTATTTACACAGTGGATACATTTTTGTATTTATACTTCTGTACAAGGTGAAGCAATCAAGATGAAAAGCATGCTCAGCTAGGCTGAGGTCATGTGACTCCCCTTTAAGAACATTCAATTACTGTCACAATGTGTTTTGGGTCATTATCTATCTGAACTGTAAAGCACTGTCTTATCAGTTCAAAACATCTGAATGAATTTGAGCAGAAAGTACACTGTAGGTCTATAAACACCAGAATTCATCCAGCTACTTCTATCACCAATTGCATCATCAATAAACATCAGTTCCCCTGGGAGAGATACATGCCTATGCTATAACACTGCCTCCGTCATGTTTGACAAACGATGGGTTATGCTTTTAAACATGGCATATATTACTCTCTTCCAATCATTCTCATAGAAGTTAATCTTGTATCAGAATCAATCTTGTTTTTCTTGAGTATTAACAGTGGTTTGAATCTCGAGATAAACTGCCTATTTACATTCATGAATGAGTCTCTTGATTGTTGACCTTGATAATGATAGGCATAACTCATACAGGATGTTCTTGACTGGTCTAGAAGTTGTGAAAGCAACAAGGAAATAATTGTGTGTTCTTCCACATTAGCTATCTTCTGGGACCTTCAAGGATTTTCTGTGTTTCTGAGCTCATCAGTGCACTCCTTCTTTGTAAGAATGTGCCAGGTTGTTGTTTTGACCCCACTTAAAGTTTCTCCTATTTTTCTGATAGGTCTGTTCTGTTTTTATTTGTTTGTTTGTTTATTAGACCATCTTCTACAGACAACATCAACAACACAACACCATTTTGGAAAAGAAGGTAGCAAGGTCGAAGAGGATTGTGGAATGTGTATGCTCCATTGTTTTACTCAGGCATTAAAAAGGACAGCGTACCTTGTGCATGTTTTTGCGTGACTTATTCCAGCTGGATTAAAAACATGAATTGATAATAATAAAATTAAGTTTTACTCAACAAATGCACGACAAGGGAGAAACCAAACACAAGACTATTTATAACAAACCTAATTAGCTACCATCCAATCAGGTGAGCGCTCCAATCACCTGACCGAGGTGCATTCTGGGAAGCATGAGTTTACCGAAAACAAAGTAAACTCAAAATGGCGTCCGTGCGAATGGCGCCCTCTGCTGGCGTTCCGTGACAAGTCTATCACAGCAATGCTGTTACTTTGAAGTGCAAGATTGTACTGACCATAGATGACTGGGTGAATATTGATTCTTACTAATTTATACAACAGTTAATTTGTCCAAGAAATTTCATAAATTGATTTTGATTGAGGCATTCCACTGATGCTGATATAGAGTATAATAGCACTAGGACGTTTAACTGTATGCATCACCCTGCTTCATAGGTGTTCTTATATTTATTAAACTCTGAACAAAGCCACTAGTTGGTGTGTGGAACTAAAGTTTCTACACCCTACATAGTGTTACGGAAGGACCAACACAACAAACAGACTGAAGGAGAAAAACCTGAACGGGCACTTTTATTAAAAATGATAAATAGAAGAACTGTGATGGTGAGTGACTGAATGAACCGGAAAGTCTTATCTGTGATAGAGCTGTAATTGGGCCTTAAAAGTTAGGCCCGACAGGGCCCGAGCACGACAGATTTCGGCCCGAGACCGACAAGTACATTTTGATTGACAGCCTTTTAAAAGCCCGAACCCATTTACAGCCCGACATTATTCAAATGTGTGCAAGTACACAGCTTCAGCGCGGTCCTGCGCTCACTGATTGTGCGTCCGGCAGCACTGTACATGGTCAAAACTTTCCCACACCGCAGACTTTGCTTTAGTTGCTGGTGCAACCAAAACGTAATCGCCAGTGGCAAGCCGCTGTTTAACCCTCCTCAGCATCCTTTTTTGGATTTCTCTCGCGCTAATCAAAACGCATCACATGACCGCTCATTTACCGCGCAAGCCCCGAGCCTGCCCCGAGCCTGCCCCGAGCCTGGCCCGAGCCCGGCCTGAGCCCGTGTAAAATTATATTAATTAAGCCCGAACCTGTCGGGTTCTGTCAGGTCCCGTCGGGTTCGGGCACAGATCTTCAGCTCTAATCTGTGATATTGATGAAGCTGGTGGACAGAGGATCAGGAATGGCTGACGGGATTGACAGGATGTGGAGTTTGGAGAAACACAGAGACGATGAGACGAGGAGAAACGGAGACGATGAGATGAGGAAACACGGAGACGAAGAAGCACTGAGGTGAGCTTTCTAGCTTGACGCGTAGGCAGCATGGAGTCCTTGTCCATATTGGAGTCCAGACAATGAGTGAAGGGAAGTGACGTGTATATATGTGTGTAGGTGATGAGGTGCAGGTGCGTGTGATCAGTATTCGGGAGATTGGGAGCGTTGATTGGGGGCGGAGCCTGGCATGTCCGTGACAGAACCCCCCTCCCTGGACCGTTCCTGAGGGCCGCAGAAAATGTTTCGTCGACGGGACCAGGCTCTGTGGAAATAGGAAATATGGGTGAATGATATGGTTTGAGAAGTGAAACGTGAAAAGTGGGGTGAATTCTGTATGTGCGTGGTAAACTTAACTTGTATATGACCGTGTTGATCTGAGAGATGATTGTGAAGGGACCAATGTAGCGGAGACTCAGTTTCTTACAGGGCAGCCGAAGACGGATGTCTTGTGTGGAGAGCCAAACCTTCTGTCCCGGTTGGAAGGCAGGGGTATCTGCTCTCCTCACGTCAGCGGTGATCTGTTGTCTTCTGACTGCTCTCTGTAGTTGTTGGTGAGCTGAGTTCCAGATGCTCTCACTCTCCTGGAACCAGTGTGTGACTGCTGGAACTTCCGAGGGTTCTCCATTCCAGGGAAACAATGGAGATTGGTCCCCGAGTACACACTGGAATGGGGTGAGGCCAGTGGAAAGTTGTCGGAGGGAGTTTTGGGCATACTCGGCCCATGCAAGAAACTGGCTCCAGGATTGCTGGTGGCCATGACAGAAGGTACGGAGGTATCTACCTATCTCCTGGATTTTACGTTCGGTCTGGCCATTGCTTTGAGAATGGTATCCAGACAATAGACTTATGGTCACACCTAGGAGTTGAAAGAAAGCTTTCCAGAACTTAGAAACGAACTGCGGGCCCCTGTCAGAAACAATATCCTCTGGGATTCCGTAAATCCAGAAGACCTGATTGAAGAGGGCCTCCGCTGTCTCTTCGGTGGAGAAAAGACCTTTTAATGGAACCAGACGGCATGATTTGGAAAAACGATCCACGATAACCAGAATACAGGTCTTACCTCGGAGGAAGGGAGGTCTGTGACGAAATCTACCCCAAGTTGTGACCATGGGCGCCGAGGAATTGGTAGAGGCAGATGTCTAGGCTTCTTGGTCATGGCGCACTCCCGGCATCCCCTCACATACCTTCTGACATGTTCAGCCATGTTAAGCCACCAGAAACATTCTTCCAGCTGTGAGAGGGTCTGATTGGCCCCGGGGTGACCAGTGCCCAATGACGTGTGAATGTGGTGGATGAGTTGATCACGTTGAGTAGTGGGAATGTAGGTTCTGTTCGGAGGACATTCTGGTGGAGGTGGCTTAGAGGCAGTGGCTTGAGTGATTTCATCATCCAGATCCCATTGGATAGGAGAAATGAATACGGATGGAGGTAGAATATTCTCGGGCGTTTCCAGGTTTTCGTCTGAGTCATGAAGACGAGAGAGGGCGTCAGCCTTCGTGTTTTTTTATCCTGGTCGATAGGAGATCGTGAAATTGAATCGTGTGAAGAAAAGCGCCCACCGTGCTTGTAGTGGGTTTAGACGTTTGACTTCTCTGAGGTATTCTAGATTTCGATGGTCGGTAAGGACTGTAAATGAGTGTAATGCCCCCTCCATTCTTCCAATGCCAATTTAATGGCCAGAAGCTCTCGATTTCCAATGTCGTAGTTGATGTTGGATGTAACAGGTGAGGTTCGGAGGGCTTCTACCTTCTTCTCGTCCATACGGATGCCCTGGGGGCTGATGTGGTAACCAAGGAAGGAGACAGAGGATTGATGGAAGGAACATTTTTTTGCCTTCAAGAACAATTTGTGGGCTTTAAGTCTCCGGCGACCTCAGTCACATGGAGACGATGTTCAGTCTTGTTCTGGGAGTAGATGAGGATGTCATCAATGTAGACCAGCACAAAGTGGTTCAAATACTTCCGTAACTCGTTCATATACCCCTGAAACACGGAGGGAGCATTGACGAATCCATATGGCATAACGAGGTATTCGTAGTGTCCAGTTGGGGTGATGAATGCCGTTTTCCATTCATCCCCCTCACGTATTCGGACGAGGTTGTATGCGCTCCGGAGATCCAGCTTGGTGAAGATTTTAGCCCCGCAAAGTTGTTCTAGGGCAGCAGGAACGAGAGGAAGGGGGTAACTGAACTTCACGGTGATTTTGTTTAGAACTTCTAACTCTCTCTCTCTGTCTCTCTCTCTCTCTCTCTTTGTGTGAATTTATCTTTTTCTGGTCCAGCCAGTCTTTTCATCTGGAATAAAAATTTCTAATATGTCTCATAAAGAAACTTGAAAGAGTGGATTCAAAATGATAAAAAATTCTTGATGCACTCTCAATTATGATTGCCCAGTCACTGTGGGGAATAAAGGAGGATCCGTTTGTGACATGACCAATTTTTTTTCTTTTGCTTTTCATACTGTAGTTAATTCACCACAGAAGACAATATACAGTAGATAATTATGAAAATAGGTCTTTCTGTACCACCTTAAACTCACTAAACGCTCTGCATATTAGTCAGTAACTGACTTAACAGCACAATATTCAGTTTCTACTATGAATTATTCAGTGACTCAGTACAAAGGGATATATACTGTATATAAGAAACTTGAGGAGTCTGCAGCTGGCATCAGCTCGTGGATGTTCAGGGATTACATTTAAAAAGGTCTACTGTGACCTTTGATGCATTTCATAAATCAGATTTTATATTCGCACATTATTCAGGGGAAAGAATCGGTGAAGGCTCAGGGTAAATTAGCACTTTATTCTGTACATATTATTAAACCTAAATGAGCTAAATAATGTCCTAAAGCATGTAAAAAAGATATGCATACCCCACAAGGCATCCACATACTTGTATCCTACAGTACAACTAAGCACATATACAGTCTGCACACAGCCTGTTTACAGCTGGCCAACATAAATCATACTTTACACAATGTTTCATTATGATTAATAGGGATGAATTAAACATTGGTGATAACAAGCACCCTTTCTGCTTTGGCTGCCAGATGAGGTTTCATTTGTTTCTCTATGACTTCACTGTCGTTTCCCTTTTTTCCTCCCAGCACACATGTATCTGCTCTGACTGTGGGGCCCAAGCTGTCCACTCTCCATCTGTACCCTAGCACCAAGAAAGCCACAACACTTAGCTAGCTGCCTGGAATTTAAACAGTTGTACGAGATGTCACTTGCTTTTGCCAAGATTCTTTTTTCTTTTTTTCCCTAGACCATTTTGATTCATACATTTTATGCTTTGAAATAGCGTTGAACCTAAACTATAATTCAGTCATTTTCTGGGTGTTCATAACACTATTAAAAATCAGTTAAATATTAAAATTATCCTCTTGATGTCTTTTGTCTTTGTGCTATTTGGACATATTACATTCCATTAACATGACAGTCTTTCTTTTGTAGGATTTATGTCTTTTTTAGTTTTAATGTCTTTCTCAGCTGCTCTGTTATCTGCATGTAGAGAGTTCGCGAGGAGGTCTCCAGTCGGTTGGCAATGTCTGCTGTGGCACGCAGCATCCCTTCAGAGGTCACAGACTCTTCAACGATTCTTATAGAGAGACACAAAGAAGAGGAGTCAGTTTTTTTTTTCTTCTTTTAATTATGTTTAAAAAGGGAAGGCATGCACAGATGGAATCCAACATGCTCCGAAACAGCTTTATATTTAGAGGCCGGCAAAGGGCTAAACCCACATTCCTTCCAACTGTTAATGCAGATGATGGAAAATCCAGAGAGCAGAGACTAAGCAAACCTGGACAAGCTGGTCTGGGGTTTTTTTTCCTGCTATATATTGTCATTGTCAGTCAGTCAGTCATTTTCTATACCGCTTTATCCTTATATACAGGGTCACGGGGGACCTGGAGCCTATCCCAGGAAACTCAGGGCACAAGGCGGGGTACACCCTGGACAGGGTGCCAATCCATCGC
>JAQQZT010000020.1:5706971-5717331 GCA_030068275.1 Clarias platycephalus | reverse complement strand
AAAAAAGTCTCAGCTGTGTTGGGGGCCCTGTCAAGATTCTTTTCATGGGGCCCAAAATCCTTAGCAGCGCCCCTGGGTGTATGGGTTCTTGTCTAGCAGGTATGTTCTAGCTGTTTGACTAATGCTGCATTGAGCTTGTGCATTTTGGCTAACCATATTTACTTATTATCTAGCAGCAGCAGCACCTTGTTTCCCGGCTTCGCAGTGGTGTGCAGGCTGTTCATTTCCTGTTGGTTTGAGTCGGTCACCTTTGACTATACTGCAGAGATTTTGTCTGTGAGCAACTGTTTGACTTGAGTGGCCCGGTGACCAACACCTGAAGGACAAATCGGTTCATTGGGAGCGCTTTTTTTTTTTTTATGAATTTTTTTTTTATACAGAATGGGACAACAGTGGCTCTTGCTACTCTGTCTTGCTACTCTGTTTTTGTGTATTTCAATTTTGGTTTCTTTGGTTGTATGATTTCTTTGATTTTGGCTTTTGTTGTTTGTTTAGCCTGATCGAGTTTTGTCTATAATTTCTTTTTTCTTTTTCTTTAAGAATAGTGTCAATTGTTTCTTGTTAATGATGAGTATGGTATATTGCTTTTCTTATTCAGACCTATTGTAATTGTGTGTGTTCTTGGGTCTGCTTGTTTAGGCCCCTGAGCTGGAAGGCTAGCTGTTCTAGTACCGTGGTGTTAGGAGCACAGAGTGTGGATTGGTTGTGATCACTCACCTCACTGTGTGCGTGCGTGTGTGTGGTGTAGGAAGAATTAGTTTACAGCTAGCCTACCTTGCTCCGGGTAAGCCTTGGTGTCCTCATAATTAGTGGGGTATTGCGCTGTTTAGCTCACCCAAGCTATATTTTTATTTGGTCTTTAAATGTGTATCTGGTCAATGTAATTTTAATAAACATTTTGCATACTGATTCCATGTCTCTGCCCTCCATGGTAACGAACTTGTGTGCCTGAGTCGATTCAGTATTTAGTTACCCTTGTAAAGGGGTGGCATAATCAGCATTAACCTATCCTACAGGCTGTGGCAGTTAAATTTGGAAGAAAAAAAATTAAATTTTGCCAGTAATAACTTTCATTAAAGCGTTTGAGGATTTTCAGTCTACTATCCTCCCTGTAAAAAAAGATATGTAGTCAGTGTGTGCAGCAGTGGACTAGCAATGAAAAGTTATAAGTTTAACTTCATTTCCTCAAAGTTTAGGACTTATAAGCCTGTACTGTAAGTACAGCTACACTTTTGTTAAGCATGCTAAAGTAAGTGACTGTCAGACCTACTGACCTGTACGCATTTTTACACCAAAGTACGCCGGTATGATTTGTTGCTCTAAAGTAAAGTTGTTCCACTAACACGACAGGACTGTATTTTTACTGAGTGAAATGCTGGTGTTAGATTTAGAGCAGATATGTATAATTTTACCTCTTGTATTTTTATATTAAAGTATTTTAGAACTAAAAGTAGTAAAGGGAAAATGGTATGTTTACATTTTATTCATGTTGTTAAATTTTAACATTTGTAGCTCCCTTACTAAGATTGTGTGATGTCATTAAATAACACAGAATTGATTCCTCCTTTATCCTGTCCCTCTTCTCTCTCTCTCTCTCTCTCAATTTATCACAGAAATTTGTGTCCGGTCATCTTACAAGTGTCTATACCTCCATTCGCCATCCTGAATTTAGGAGGATCACCACAGTCAATTTGCTGTCCAAGTTCTTCTCTGAGCTGGATGCCCAGTCTTCAAACCTTGATAAGGGTGTTTGGCAAAAAAGGTGGCGTTCACGGAAGAAAGATTAAGAGCATTATGATGCCCATAACCCAGGTATGATGATTAGGTACGAGGTAACGTAAGAGGGAGGGAGAGAAATAAGACTAGATTGAGAGGGCATAAAGTACTTTCTCTAAGAAGGATCTGATAAAATAATGCAATGTTGGGCAGATTTTACTTAAATTACAATGTTACCTGAACCACATAAATGTGTTTATTTTACATATTTCTGTGATTTAAATTTATTGCTTGTGCTGTGTTTAACCAACGTTGTTGAAGGTTCCGAAATTTGAAAGTTATATATAACTGTTCATAAATCATAAAATTTGTCGAAGATTGTTACATTTGAAAAAGTCTCATTCAGTGTTGCATTATGTTTGCGACATCGCTGCCTGTTCATTAAAATGTATTATATTTGTGTTGACTTTGTCTGGCCTACATACTCAGACCAATGCCATTGAAATCAGGAGAGTGTGCATCATCAAAGCCTTGTGTGTGTACCTGAATGAAGAGCCCGAGAACCTCGTGAAAGAATACGTGGTATCTAATTTTAGTTTTTACTCTCCAGTCATTATTTTGACATCTGAAAACAAACCAGTTATGTACTTAGAAAAAGAAAATGCTTAATTATAGAATCTTTCACTAAGTAAATTAAATAAATGATAGCAGTAGTGTTTTTTTATATATATATATATATATATATATATATATACACACACACACAAGTTAAAATGGGAGTGATAACTTTTTTTTTTTTTTGTGAAGAACACAAATGGTGAAAGCGGTGTGGCTGCAAAGATGGAGACAACGTTTGGAATCTTTGTCATTCGCAAAGAAGGTGCAGAGCCAGAAGATGTACGTAGGTATCATTCTGGAGGGTGTGCAAGTTCTGGATGAGTTGGAAAATGTACCACTTGCTGTGGTCATGTTGTTCGCACTTGTATACGTTCTGGACCTCAGCTACCCTCCAGAGCTGAGATACACATTTGAGGCTTTGCAGAAAATAATCATGGAGCTTGATGGAAACAGACTTTCAAAAAAATAATAAAGCACTGAAAACTCTACTTGCACGCTAGTCATCATCAATAGTGAGCAGGCTCCAGCTGTTGCTAAATGTGAAAGACTTGTAACATATGTATATACAGTATAAGAGAGAGAGAGAGAGAATACTGGATTTTTTTTTCTCTAAAATAACAGATATGGCATTGAGTAATTAAGCAACAACAGTCAGTTATTAATTTAAAGACATGAAGGTCAGCTGGCCTTTTCCCATTGGGCATCCTGGTGCCATATCTTCCTACAGGTAATGCACACCTAACCATCCACATAATGAAAAGAAAACCTAAGGTCACTATTTCCATTGCTTTATTGTCACATGGCCAACATGGGCACCCTAAAGTTCCACATGCAGCAAGTTGCAGTGTACTTTGTAGAATGAAACTTTTCTAGCAAGTGTTATCTTTTTCATCAAGTTACAGTACTTCCACTTTTTATGGGATATGACTGGCCTTTGCTTCCCTCATGCATCAGTTGCTCAACATCAACCTCAGAAAATTGATATATACTTCAGTGTTCAGTCCAGTGCTCAGTCAGTGCTGGGTTGACTGACAGCTTTGGTCCAGACATTGCGTAGGCCTTCCTACATAAATTCAACAAAAGTATTTTTTTAATGTCCAGGGTCTTCCCACTCACACTTTAACAGCAGTGGCTTTTGCAGAAGCCTAGTGAGGTCTACAGAAGGTACAGTACAGACATTGGGTCAATTGTTTTACAAAAATTGGTGCATTAAACAGATTTTAAGTATTTAAAGGGTGTTTACCCAGTTCTAGCTACATAGGTTATGACAGCTTTTATAATTTTCTTTTTTCCCTTTAGAACTTAATGTTTTTCACTTAAATTTGAATGTTTACTATCGCAAATGAATGAAATTAACGAGGGAAGAATTTCTGACTTTATTCACCACAAAATTCTGCAATTTAATAACACTGTATAGGATGTACGGCACGGTGGTGTAGTGGTTAGCACTGTCGCCTTGCACCTCCAGGGTCCGGGTTCGATTCCACGGCCAGGCTCGATTCCCGTCTCTGTGTGCATGGAGTTTGCATGTTCTCCCCGTGTTTGGTGGGTTTCCTCCGGGTGCTCCGGTTTCCTCCCACAGTCCAAAGATATGCAGGTTAGGCTAATTGGCGTTCCCAAATTGCCCGTAGTGAGTGTGTGTGCCCTGCGATGGATTGGCACCCTGTCCAGGGTGTACCCTGCCTCGTGCCCGAAGTCTCCTGGCTCCAGGTCCCCCGCGACCCTGAATATAGGATAAAGCGGTATAGAAAATGAATGAATGTATAGGATGCCCCATAGTTACTTGGGTAATTTTGCATTCATTTACTTTAGTTGTAATTAAAAGTGTATGCACTGTAAGCTTATATGTAAGCAGATTAGTTTTAAACATATTAGTTTTCTTCTTAACCAAACTTTTTATATAAACAAAAGTGCAATTACCATTTAAATTCAGATACAGAAGATGGAGCAGGTTGGCAAAGACAAGAAAAACACATCTCTTTTAAAGGCACCCAGAAGGCATAAAAATAATCCTGTCAGGATTTAAAGTGTGTTGTTAAGTGACAGCCCAGCCTCATGACTGAAGCCTCCAGCACCAATCCAGTGGGAAGAAACCGAGATGGCCTGTAGGCGATATTGTGAAACAAGTGTGAGCATAATATGATTCCCTATTACACAGATGGCAACAGAAAGCAAAATTTCACCTTAAAAATATCATTACCTCTAAAGAATTAGAAAATACTTAAGCTTTCTTAGTGACTTCAGGATGCGAAGTCCCTCCAACAACTACTACCACATACTAAATAACACAATAGGGATATACAGTATAAATATTTAAAAAATGCTTCTAAGAACAAACTGTTTCTGACATTTTTAGTAGAAAATGCTATACAAGGTTATACAATATTAATGTAACGAGCATTTGATGTGGGACTGTTAAATCACTTGCAGCATTTTGTCATTGGCAGGTCATGTTAATGAGCCAAATGGACACTTTTGGCCCTTTATATAGCGCTTAAACAGTTCTAGTTTCGTACAGTAGCTCATCCAAGTGATTAATCTATATTTTTTTATGTAAGCATTAATGCAAACATGGTCAGCATAAACCTACAGCAACTTATGCCCTTACTGTATGTGTCATCAAATTCAGGTGGAAAAATATGGATAATAAATCTTGCAGTAACCAGAAAAATTGTAAAACTGTACATTATAATATTAGGCAATGCATTTATGCTAGCAACAAATAACAGCTAGAAAAGGCAAAAAGAATGGACAAATTTTGACGCAATGGGAGAAATTATGATTTTGTATAGATTAATTAAGCAACATATATAATTACGAATACACCATGCTCTCTGTTCAGGGAATGTAAGTTGCTGGTTGTGATAAAATTTAATTTAATTGTTCTGATACTTTTCTATTTGTATAGCGCTTTTAACAATTGACATCGTCACAACGCAGCCTTACACAATCAAAAGAATAATTTGTTTGTATGAAATGTGAATGGTTATGACTCAAAATGATAAGATTGTCCCTGATGAGCAAGCCGAGGATGACGGCGACAGTGGCAAGGAAAAACTCCCTGAGATGGTAATATAAAGAAACCTTGAGAGGAACCGGACTCAGCAGGGAACCCATCCTCATTTGGGTGAAACAGATAGCAGGGATTGATCTGCATCATACTGTGTGAGACTGGAAGCTCACACAGTATTTAAATTGTTTAAATTGATACGGATTCCAGTTAATTATTGGAAGCTCAGGTAGACTATAGAAAACTCCAGTCCTGAACTATCGAGCAACTGCAGTCATGACTCCTCAGCAAAACATCTGTCAGCATCAGCCAAGGCCAGGACCATCTTCATGGAAAAGTGGAACCGTCCCCAGTCACCACACGCATCCCAGGCAGACCACACGGGGTATCTACAGGTATGCGACGAGATCTCCATCCAGAAGCGGGACACCAGGACGAGTCAGACAGGTCCAGGGGAACACGCAGTGCATAACTGTTATGGTGGGGAAAAGGGGGACCTACTCAATACTAGGCTGGTGTTCATGAAGTTATGGCTGATCATGTATATTGTATACTGTTAAAATGTATTAAACTGGTGAACAAATGTTATTTGGCTAATTAAGATGTACAGTATGGTGTCTTTCTTAAAGAGATTAATATTGTGCACATTATTTACAGATGAATAGTCTATGTAATATTATTGATTCATATGCAGAGATTATTTACTAATTATGAAGAAATATTAATATTTTGTCCCCGAATGGCACACAAAATTAATGCCAGGCTTAAACTCCTTTTTCGCTCCAGTGAGGCACTGACTGATTAGTAATTTTGCCTGTCAGTTTTCAGTGAAATAATGAAAATGCTGTTAAATTCTTCACAGTTCCCTTTGAACTGAGCAGTTTTTCCCTGTTGTTCGGCATCTTTCGTAACGTGGTTGAATTGAATACCCCATGCAGTCCACTTTGCAGGGAACTGCTAGCCAATTGTGACGCACCCTGAGTGTTGAGTAGTTTTTTTTAAGTATATGGGGTTGTCTAGGGACAGGTGTGCATAATCAGTATGTAGAACTATTGGCAGAGTCATGTGACCTGGTTGTGAGACTGATGAAAAAAAGTTCAAGGCAGGTTCCAATATTTCAATACTGTTGCATTCACCATGTCTCGTCATAGCACTAAACAGTCTGCAACAGTAGTTAATGTGAACAATTTGGGAACCATGGTCTCACCCAATCACTTAAAATAAAAACATTTACCAAATGACAAAATGAAAATAGAAAAAGGGTCTACATGTCTTTAATCTCTCAGATGTTCTCATAACAAATTTCAAGTTCTAGTGTAAGTAGAACTGTAAAAACAAGATATTGTGAAATAGTAACAATAAATGCAGTATGGTATTCAATCAGAAAGATGAAGGAATATAGATTCTACATGACTTTTTTTTTTGGAGCGCAATACAGAATGCATTGCAGAGCTGTGAATTTTTACATCTCTTTATTTAACCCAATCATTTAGTAAGCAACTCTGGAGAAATCACAGGATCAGTATAAGCCTTCGCTCATGGCAATTTCCAAATCAAATAAAAAATAAATGTGATAATATAATGTATATATCCTTTTCCACAGTGTGGTCCAAAAGATTGAGACCACATTGAAAATTGTGTTATTATTTAAATTGGAACAAGTTGAACCCAGTTCTATTGGTTTATTCAAATGCTATTGTTAGCTGTTAAAGCACTGGTCATAACACTCAAATTAATATCTACAATCAAGAAAGTGTTTCTGCACCCAATGTAACTACTGCATGAGTCCATCCATATACACAGCATGACCTTTATTTTTGGTAATTCCTCCCCATTAGAAAAAATAAAAAGTGGAATGTACAAGTCAATGCCTCAATAAACCATCTATCTTAGCTGACATAAACAGGCTTAGCCCTTACTTGGCCTGTCTGTTGGTTGGCCAAAGTCTTTACTAAATACTGTAGCAAATAAAACATTCCCTAGAGATTCTAACAAATTTTAAACTTGTGCCTGACTTCACTCACTAGCAACCAAATTTTAAACACCAACAGCTTTTTGTCTTCATTAAGGACCTTAAAACCTTGGCTGTAATTGGTGTGAAGGAATGAGTTATTGACCTACGGAGACCATCATCAGCTCAAGGCATAACAATGAGATGAGGTAGCAATAAATCATCATAGATAAAGATGACACAAGTAGCTGAGGTTATTTATTATGCCTAGAATATACTGTATGTCATATACAGCATGACTTTTATAACACCTTGTATTAAATTGGACGAATACAGAGTAATAATTGTTTGGGATAATCCAAATTGTCAGAGTGAAAGGCAGTAGAGGTCAAGAACCGATAAAAAAAAAAAGAAGGTGAATATTCAGAAAATAGACAAAGATCAGAATAGTTAGTTCTTTCATTTTTGAAAGGTATTAAAAATGGCTGTATGACAGAAGTATTTACTGCAAAATATAGTTTCTGTCATGTGTCACTTTGTGACATTGTAGAAAGGTCATGACTTGTATTCAGATACCCAGAAGCAGGTATTCAAATGAATTTTAGTATAGTCATACCTCTCGCATGCTTACAGCAGAATCTTGTCTTGGTTTTTCAGTTTGTCTGGTTGTGATCAGACTATAAATTCTCATGTCTCTGCTGATTACACTGGTCAGACATAAAGAACCTTCTTCCCAGGTTAACATTTCATTCCCTCTATCAAAGTTACAGCTTCCCCACACCTGTTTTTTTATATTAAAAAGACTAGCATGAAAACAAACAGAGACTCCAAATATCAAAATGAACCAAATAAAACAAGACAAACTACTGTAAACTCTAAAGCATTGTCTTGAATAGTACAAATAATCAAGGATAACAAAAAAAAAACTTGAACCCAATCAGGAACTAACATAGCACTAAAATTAATTAAAAAAAAATAATAATCCCATAAGACAGTCAAAAGTCACAAAGGTGTCTCATGACACACTCGCAAGTGGACCAGGGCAACCAGTCTACAATCTCTGATCATTTCCTCTGATACTGATGTAGGGCATGGAGACTTGAGAAATGTGACAGAGCTTTGTATAGTGATTGAGCCAGGACTTGGCATGTGATGGGGCTTGGCACAATGGAATTTGAGGTGTGCATGCGGGAATGCTTACTTTTAGTATTAGTCATTTCTATTCTCAATTTTTTTTTTCTACAAACGTTACTTCACCAAGCATTTAAGTAATAACATCAGATAACGTAATTCATGATTTGTTTCCAACCAAGTTGACAGTTCACCAATAACCTTACAGGTTTTAATAATGTGTGCGAATTGTTTCTAAACCAATTCTAGTAGACTTGATGAAGGGTAATAACTTGACCCTTATAAATCAACTTTTATAGCCAGGCATTGTATAAAACAGAAAGCTGTCACAAAGAGAGATGACCTTAGACGTTTCTCTAGACTTTTCTATAGACATTTCCCAGCAGTTCTCATTTGTTGTCCTGGTAAAGCAATGGCATTTTTCTAAGTTTTACATCCCGTTGACTGTTGATCCAAATAATGATGTGCTTATAATCGTTACCTAATCAGGTGTGGAAGCAACAGAGAAAACTGTGAAATCTGTAGGGCAGTGGACCCGAAGTCTTGAGCTGAAAAATACTGTTGAAAAACAGTGCTCAAATGACCAGAGCCATATATTAAGAGGAAAGGCAGAGAGTGGGAGTGTATGTAATAAACTACCTGGCCTGGACAGACGACTGCTTTAGTCATGCTATTGATTACTGGATGGGTTGAAACTCAGGCTAGGTAATCCATTAGCTTATAGTTGACTTAATTACACCTCCAAATTACTTTTACTCATAAAAGGTCACTCATATCTCATCCATGATGTCTCAGCCAGTCAACCCATGCAATAGGAAATCAATAAATGTTTCAGATGTTTCTTGGTTGGCAACAATTGGGAATATATCAAACTAGGACCTCTTTATAAAACACGACAAACTAAACTTTGAATTTTGGCCATGCCTTAACTTTTATTAGCAACCTGAAACAGAAGTTCTTAATATTTGCATTAAGTTAGTTAGATGAAAAAAAGTGTCAAAGACTGTTGTTTAATGCCATTCATGAACTTGAACAGAACGAATGTAACAGCAATTATGTTGATATACATATTGATGTACATATTATTGGCAATACTCAACAAAAAATACAAGGTACCTCACTTGAATTGTTTTTTAAGAAGCATGGAAAAAAATTTAAACAGATGTTTTATGCAGCTGATATTATACATTTGTCTATATTGTTTTACATGTTTTATGAATAAATGCCTTATATGATAAGGTGCACTATAAAACAAAATAAATTCATTCTGGAATTTGGAAACAACTAAGATGGAAATGTATTACAGATAATATTTAGTCAAAAGGCTATTAAAAGGCACAAAAATTTATATTAATGTTTAATAAATGCCATAATTGTTTAGTCATATCCATGCTACAGTATATGTTTCTGTAGGGAATCACTGGCAACAATTTTTTTGTTGCACACAAATCCTTTTGAATTACAAAGATTGATGAAGATCGTGAGAAACAATAAAAACAGTGCAAAAAGTTCAGTTTAAAAAGCATTATCAGCATCCTCTACCAGCTTCAGTGCCTTTGCAGTAAAACACATCGTATGTCCAGGATACAACCTTCTTTCTGTTAGTGCAAGTGTGTTTTGTTATAGTAATAATTTTAGCATTTAAAACATAAACAATAAATTATGGTAGTCTGTGCGGCCATCTGCCAGTTCACTATTTTCTTACAAGTGCACTTCTTATTTAAAAAGCTTTTTTTTTTTTTACCTTTCATTTAACCAGAGCATTTTGTTCTGGAACATTCACATAAAAAGTTAGTGCTCCTAAATTATAGCAGCTAGGATACTCTCTCTCATACTTTAAGTTATTATTTTTAAAAAAGGAGACCTAAGTCTGGCGTAGAAAAAAAGGGGGGGGGGGGGGGGGGGGGTGTAAATTTTGCTTAAAGCTTTAAAAA
>JAQQZT010000020.1:5688407-5700092 GCA_030068275.1 Clarias platycephalus | reverse complement strand
AAACAGTAATTGTTTCTGTTGTAGGATCCGACATATTAGCCACAGATTCCGTGCTTCAATTTTCTTTTTGCAAATCAGTGGACAGTTCTGAATACGCCTTGTGATTGAGCAGTGATGATTATTATACTGTCCTACTCCGTCTTCTAAACTGTCCAACAGCAACCTGTTTACAAACCAGTACTACCATTCAGGGAGAATGAAGCGACAAGTCCATCTACACTGAAATGCCTTCCGGTTACACTGAGAATCTCATAGGTGTATGTGCGTGCATCTCATAGGTGCGTGTGCACGGAGAGTTTGTGTGTATATGTGCGTGCATCTCATAGGTGCGTGTGCACGGAGAGTTTGTGTGTGTACAGTATGTGCGCGCATCTCATAGGTGTGTGTGCACGGAGAGTTTGTGTGTGTATGTGCGTGCATCTCATAGGTGCGTGTGCACGGAGAGTTTGTGTGTATGTGCGTGCGTCTCATATGTAGTTGTTTGAGCAGTTAGTAGAAGGTAGTATATGTATGTGTGACTATTTCATATATGTGTATGCAAGTGTTTCATGTGTGTGTGTGCGCATGAGTGAAGTTTGATTTAAGCCCTATACGGCACTTCATATACAGCCTCAATTCACATGCTTTTCAAAAATTTTCATGCCTACATAGACACTCGTTTGTCCAGCGCCCCGCATACACGAACACAAATGAACGTAATACAGTTTTGATTTATTTTTTTTTGTAAAAAAAAAAAAAATTATATTAAGAAATACAGCGGAATATTGTGACTAAATGACTTTATTTCATTATTAAAATAATTATTATGTTAAATACTGTAATAACATGTTAAAGTAGCCTAACTTTAAGGAGACGGCGCCCCAGCGCCCCTTATTGCCGGCCGCCACTGTATAACGGTATATCATTTTTCTTTTTTTTTTAAAGACAGCTGCCATGGATTCTGAAAAAAATACGCGGGATATGTGGTGAAAGAAAAAAGGGAAGAGATCTTGTTCATCTAGCATCAGTGTCAAATAAGTGTTGATGTCATAGTGTTACAACATACGAGCCATTAAAAGCAGTACCTAAGTACAAGCAAGCTTAGATTAAAGTAGAATACTGTTTAAAAAATATGCATTTCTTTTTTTATTCATTTTTTTTTTTATGACCAACTGCCTTCGTCCATGCTCCCTCTGTATGTGAGTGGGTTTTCCCCTTAAAAAATAAAACATGCCAGTAGGTGGACTGGCTATACTAAAGTGCTTAAGAAGTGAGTGTGCTTGTATGTGTGCGTGTATGAATGGTGCCCTGTGATGGACTGACATCTCCTCGCATAAAAGTTAACATGACTCACAGAAGCACATCTAAAGGAAAAAAGCAAGCAAACCCCCAACACCAAACCAACCCCCGCCCCCCTCAGAAAACACCACCACACACATTTTCAGATCATGGTTTAATATGAGAGGCGTTCAAGTCAAACCGAGACTTTTGATTTGTGCAACATAACAAAAAATGGATAGGATTAAAAAATGCCATTTTCTTTTTCCTTATAATCCCCTGCTATACTAATGCACTTATCTTAGCATTTCACTTGTTGTTGGACACTATCAAGTCTCTTTTCATGTCTGAAATGTTGGCCTCCCAGGAACTCCTTTGGCAAGATCTCCCAGCCAAGCGCCTGTAAAATGCAAGTGGTCTTTGTGAGTGATTGTGTGTACTTGCTGAATGTTCAAAAGGAATTACTGCAGCGACCTCTGTGCCACCTCGGCTAGATCGTCATTCACAAACAAATGGTCTTCTTTAAAATGTTTGCACCATTCAAATGTTTTACTCTGGCTAAAAGTTTTTTTACGCCTTCATTCACGAGAAATTTCATCACAAGTCCCGGTTTGACTTGAACACCCCTCATAATTTCTTACTAGATAAATTTTACTAGTTTCAAGATACTTCCACTTGCTAAGGTTATTATTTGCAGCAAACACCTTTAATAATTTGAGCAATATAGTGGTTGAAATCTATGTTTCTAATGAGGAAAATGCTCATTTTTAATGAATTATTCAAGGGAAAGCAAGGTTGGGGTCTTAGAACCCTGTATTTCAAAACATTTTTGATTGAAGCTGGAAAATTGTTTAATTGTTATCCTATTACTGCAGCAATTCCTATTTGGCACATCAGTTGTTTTTGTCTCACGAGTCATTAATTACTTAAACTTGTTATGAAAATTGAATGCTTTTGGCAGCTACTTAACACTGAAAGGGACCATGAAAGTTAGAAAATCAATAAATCATTTAAAGGGCAGAGAATGTTTTAACCCTTAGTGTTTTATCAAAATGAGACACACATCACATAAGGTCATGAACAAACATGATGTATAACTGCTGATGCAACACTGACAGTTCGTTATAATGTCTATTCTGCACTGTACAGCTCCATAGTTAACATGTACTGCAAGCCCTTTTTATCATATTGAGGCTATTTTTTTATGTTTTACTAGTTTTGACCTACTCTAAAGGTTTAGGCTAGTTTTATAAAATCAGTCATTTATATGCAGAGTTTCTAAGTGCCTAAATTAAAGAAATCAGAGGAAGGTGTATTGTGGTCAAAAATCAATTTAGCCTACAAAATAAACAGAATATCTGCTAGTAAATAGTATATAAAAATAGGATAAACCAGAAATATTATATTTTTATCTAGATAGTCCCTCCAACACATACACAAACACACACACACCAACGTCAAAAATCAAGCAGCTTCATAAAAATCACCCTCAGTGCAATTGGAGCAGCACTGATTTATTCGTTCAGGTACAGCAGGGCTTGCAAATGGTGTGTATTTAATCTTTGAACAGCTTTGATGTCTGGAAGAAGGATCTGAACCTTTTCATCATTTGCTCACACATTCCCCACATTTGCTCCCACTTCCCTCAGGCCACGCATTGTGTTTGAAGGTTCCTGTTTGTACTTTATAGTATCCACTATTTTATGTCATGATTACTGTGGCCCAGAAGACGAAGGCCACTTATCCTATTACTGCTTTTTTTTCTTGACTAAAGCAATATAAAGATTAAATTCGGCAGAAGTAGAGCTTAGGAAAGTAGTTTTGGGTTAAGTAGCATTAGCACTACATATAAACCATGTAAAATACTTTTGATTTTGCATTGTTTTTACTCACAAAGGCAAATGAATCATTCTCTAAGCACTTACAGTACGACAGCTTTAGGATATTGACCGACTTCATCCTGGGGAGCTTTTTGTCCCTCTGCTAAACAGTGGCAGAGGAAGAACTCAAATCCTGTCCCTGAGTGAAAGTAGAGATACATCAAGTAAAATACTACATCAGTAAAAAATTCTTTATGTAGATTTTACGTGGGTAAAATACAAAAATACTACTTTATTCTTCAAAGTAGTGAGTCTGTATTAGTTTACTGTAGCCTTACAGTAAGCATAAAAGTTATAAATCTCTCTCAGGAAAGGTCACACAAGCTTGTTGGCAATAAGTTCAGATGTGAATCTCATATTTGTCTTTTTTGCCATTATAAATGCTAAAACCATTCCTGAATCTGGTTACTAGGTCCTAAAACATGCACAGTTTTAGCTAAATTGCAACAGATTACAATATGTTACATTTGCTTAAACCTTGATTTGTTTTCTCAACTCATGGACGCATTTTTTTTTATTCAGTTTTGTCAAATAAGGTGGACATTTCGTCTTGTGAGAATCACTCTGTACACTAACAACATAAGACATTTGAACTAAATAAGGCCATGAGTTGTCATCAGTGCTGGTTTTGCAAGTGCTCCTTTCATTTTAGTCACTGTCTCCAACCATCTTCACTTCTGTCATTTCAAGCACCTGATACTGTACGATTTGGCATATGAGGATGGGAGACCAAAATATCTGGGTATAATAGTCTGGAGAAGGCAATATTGCCATTTCTGTATCAGTTTTTATATACTTGAAAACACAAAACGTATGTAAAGTCATCCTGTTAAATATATGTTAAATGATTGAATACTTTTTACAAAACAATTTCTGCACAATATTAGCTGAGTATAAAGTAAAAGATGGCAATATTGTTAATATTCAGTTTAAGTCAAAAGTGTCAGCCCTTACTCAAAACCCCTCTCAGTGAGATTGTGGGTTACCACCGATAAGATAAGATAAGATAAGATAAGATAAGATAAGATAAGATAAGATAAGATAAATGTGCCTTTATTGGTCCCACAGTGGGGAAATGTTTATTTTACAGCAACAAAGAAAAATGTGCAAATATAAAGTAGAGACATAGTACAATACTGTATATACAGTGCAGTGTATAAATACATAAGAAAAGAAACAAACAATACAGTAAATACACTTTCAAATGAATTGCAAAAGCTAATATTGCACAGTTTAAAATGGTGATAACAGTGTGCATTATGGTTACTGGTTCATTAGGAGCAGCTCTAATTGTACTAGCTCTAATAGCAGCAGAAAGAAAAGACCTTCAGTATTGAAGTCTAAAAGATGAAGCGGTTTCATACAGGGGGTGAGAGTCATTCTCCAGCAATGATGATAGCTTAGCTACTATCCTTCTTTCCTCACACCTCCTGTACATTGTCCAGGGGAATCCCTAGGACTGAGCTGGCCTTCGTTATCAGCTTGTCCATTCTCTTCTTGTCTGCAGTACAGACACTGCTGCACCAGCAGACTACTCCATAAAAGATGGCTAAGGCCACCACAGACTCAAAATAGGTCTTAGTGCTCCCTGCACTCCAAAGGACCTTAGTCTACTCAGCAGAAAGAGTCTGCTCTGTCCTTTCTTATAAATTGCATCTGTGTTGTCTGTCCAGTTCAGAGGAACACCCTGGTATTTATAAGAGTCCACCCTCTATATCATTTCCCTGAGTGTTCACTTTTTGTGCCTGCGAGTATCCGCCACCAGTTCTGTGGTCTTCACCACATTTATTCTGGATCAGTCCTCTGTACTTCCATGATATCATCCTCCGTGATCAGGCAGACAATGACAGAGTCATCAGAGAACTTCTGCAGGTGACAGGCTGCTGAGCTGAACATGAAGTCAGAAATCATGAAGATGGTCCTCACACATTGTGGTTTGTGAGGTAAAGAAGCCAAAACGTTTAGAGCCAGCATCAATCCAACATCCAACTCCTGCTCCAGGCTAACGCTTTACCTAATAGACCATGCACCACCACAGTGGATGGCCAAAGCTAAAGGAGCAGGAAAGCCCATTTGGTTTCTCTACTTTTTCTGTCTTCATTTAAATAAAAGAGCAGTTTTCCAATTACCTCTTGTCTCTGCCTATGTTCTGTCCACCAGCAATTCAGTGAGGCACTCAGTTGGTCCAGTTTGGTGGTCCTGGTTCCCTAGGTGTATGGTTCCATCTGGTTCAATGTGATCTCTAAATTTGATGTCTACTGTATCTAATGCCCTGCACTGATAATCTTCTCGATTGGTCAGGTGCGGTGCACTTTTATTCTCACTAGATTTGACAAAGGAATATTAGCAGATCTCCTTGACTCCCATGCCCATTGAGAAAATTGACTTTTTAAAGCTCTGAAATATACCAATTCATGACCCTTACTTTTGAGTTGTGTAGTGCTCATAGATGGAAACCTCCAGCTGCACAATGCTTACACTGCTGCCATTCAGGATGACATTATTATTCACATTATTTATTTAGTTCTTACAGCAAAGAGAAAAGGGAAGAGAAGAGCAAAAAGAGAAAGAGCCGACCAGCTCAGAATAGATAGAGCGAAAGTTAAGAGCCTGTTCAATTTATCCCAAACCAGCCTTCTCGTTTTTGCCCAACTCACAGAAAGTGTCCAAGAGTGTTGGTTAGTATAACCTCTTATTAGGGCTGCATGATTTAGTTTAAAAAAAAAAAAAAATCACATTGAGATGATTTTTGACACACATTGCAATATGCAACTATTAAATGTACAATTTTGTATTCAAACTGATTAATCTATATGATGTTTTTGCTTGGCAGAAAAACACACAAAAAAACAAACATTAACACTAGTTTTTGCACATGTACAGTATTCCTTTACACTCCTAATGCATGCACATTCATCTGCATAGAAAATACTATAACAAATGTTTATTTATTTATTTATTTTTTTACATTTTACTAGAATGAATACACATGACTAGGCTTTGGGTGGCACATCATGGTTCCACTCATGAAGGATTATATAGGCATTTCTTAGTCAACCTCCATATGAGCCTTGACATCTGGCCCTGTCTCTACAGTAGTAATTCACACACACACACACACACACACACACACAAGCTGAAAAAGCATTAACCGCAGTAGAGAAAGGGAGTATATGTGAAAGTTTATATTCTCCTGGACAAAGTTGTTACTGTATAAAAAAACATCATTGTTTTCTATTAGAAAATCCAGTAATCTTCATATTTCCTAAGTTTTATGCTTATCCCTCAGTTCTCATCAAATCCTACTAAAGACAAAACAACCTAACACTAATTTACTGCAGGTCATGCTGTTAAGATATTCTCTTTTATTGTCTACGGTATTTCTCTATTTCAGGTATTTAACTACCTGTCTAATGAAGAAATAAATAATGCAGACATCTCTGAACTTCAGCTCAGTGACTGCGAAAAATCTATTAAAATCGGAACTTTTTAAACAAAAGAAAGTCTCTGTTTTGTGGCATTTCTCATTTCACAATTGGACACAACATGCTTGCGTACACTGAATAGCGAGAGTGTGTGTGTGTGTGTGTGTGTGTGTACACAATTCAATAATGGGGCCAGATGTTCCTTTAACAAGCACCATTTGCTCAGTAGCAGAACACGAGAGATTGGGAGGTAATTACCATCTGGCTTGGGTCATTCTGTAGATTCATTTCTGAGGAGCAACATACACTTTTAGTGTTGCGAGCTGGTGCTGTGTTCAATTATCCAGCTGTGTAGTGCACTCTCCCTGCCACCATCCAGTTAAATGCTGATTGCATGGAGTTTGTTGCATGTATCTGTCACCTTTGTGTTCTCTCTGTGGACATGTCCATTTCAGACCCTTCAGACATTTATTAGTGATTTGCTACAGGGAACTGGAGCCTCTCTTCACTAAGAAAAGGATACAGACAGCTTTCCTTAAATTAAAGCTTTAAAATAAAAAAAATATAAAAAAATGTGGGTCTGTTAGTGTGTGGGGGCTTTTATTTCATGGTCTGAGTCCATTTGTCCCCTTAGAGGGAAGAGTCACTGAAAATCAATACAACCTTATTCTGATTGATGACCTTTATCCTATGATGAAATATTTCTATCCTGATGGAAGCAGTCTTTTTCAGGAAGAGACTGTCTATATCCACAAGGCGTTAGTGAACTGCGTTGTAAAATAATTCTCTGTGCCCTTCACAGTCACCAACTCATAATTCAATCAACCACCTATGTGAGTCTTTGGACCAATATGTTGGGACCAACACCTCCATCCTTCTTCCACTAATTGAGAGGGTATCCTATAGAAGCATGCCTTTTTTTTTTTTTTTTTTTTTTTTATAAATTCAGTATCATGCTAGAGACTTGAAGAATTTGCACCAAGGTTTAAAAGTGTTCTACAGGCTTGTAGAAGCCTGATATCTTTCTTAGCTAGTTTATGTCATGTATTTCTTTAATTTGTCATCTGTTTACATTTAAATGGTAGTTTAAAAAAACAAACTATCATAAAAATGTAGGTATAATTATTATTATTATTTGGAGTAGTAGTAGTAGATGTATTGCTGTTAAATTTCTGTACAATAATAAATTAAAGTATAATAATAAAGATATGGAGGCATCAAAGATGCTGTCAGATGTAGAAATTATTGCTGTATTATAAAAAAAAAATAAACTGCCAACATCAAACAAATCTAAATCACAAACTAAAGTGAACAGGCAATAGGTCATGTGATGTTCTAACAAAGTATTTAAAAAATAAGCAACAATCTAGAAACACAGATAAAAACACAATGGAGTCAAAAACAGCTTGATGTGTCAGGTAAAAAGTGAGCACTGAAAGGATTCTTCATGAAGTGCTGGTGTCACGAGGGCACTTATATGATTGAGGAGGTGATTGAGCCCAGGTGTGTGTAATCAGTAATTCGGCGAACATGCACACGTTGTGTGTATTTTGGCAGAACAAAATTTTCATATCTGTTGCTTGAGGGTCATGGTAGAAGTTTTTAGTGTCAAATCTGGCATAGACATGGCTGATGCTGAGATCAAGTTACACATAATTCCAACAACAAAAAAAGTCATAAATGGGCAGGCAGGCAATTATGGGTGGCCGTGTGGTGTAATGTTGACCCTATCATCCAGAGATCACAAGTTCAATTCCCGAGTGCTGCCGCAGCCATCCGTAGCAAGGAGTCCAAAGAGCAAATTTGCCACGCTCTCTGGCTGGCATACCTGTACCACTACATCAATCATTGCAATACAAATCAATCATGGGAGTCTGTGAGCTCACACAAGTGGAAGGGGTGGATCATGTTTTCCTCCTTGTGTTTTCCTGTTACACCATGCCCAATGTTGCATATACAGTATGAGCAGCAGTTTAAAAATCTGTGGCTGGTTGGTGGAGGAAGACGTCATCACCCTTGATGGTTGGAAATTGTTGCCTTGATGGGAGAACGCCCTAACAAAGAGAATGACATTTGCTACTACAAAATTAGGGAGAAAATCGAGGAAACATTTTTAAAATAGTCACAGTCACATTTTTTTTTTTTTAAAGAAATTTGAAAATGGCGCTAGATCCTTAATGAGCAAATCAGTGCAGATAAATGAAAAAGACTTCCTGCAACAGCATGACTAAGAGATGGAATTGAATTTAGTTTGTAGTCTGGACTGAGATAAATAGTGTACATGCATAACATTTGGCCAATAATCAAAGTCATTCCATGAAGTCATGTGTGTTCATGTTGCTTTGTGATGGGCTGGTGTCACATTCACAGTATATCCCTGCCTTACTTACAGGTTTTCTGGGATAAGCTCTAGATCCTGGCCAGGATCCTGAAGATCCATAAATAAATGTATAGATATGCTTACGCCAGCACATATAGCTTGTTCTCCTAATCCTGTGGATAGTTTTTGAATAATGTCATGAGGGGGTTCAGACAACTGAGATAAGGAAAGTACATTGAAACCTCAGCAGACTGTAAATAGCACATGCAGAAGTCAGTAATAAGTAGCAAGCATGTAGGAAAAGACAATGGGAAGCAGCGAGTACCAGACTTGCAGACTGCAGGAGAGAGTGCAATATCAAACTGGAACAAATCAGGACGTGGAACTGCAGGCCGTCTTTTAGAATCAATCAATCAATAGGTAATTTGAGTAACACATATAGCAGTGGATCGAATACTTACTGACATGTGCTCCATAAAAAAGGCTCGCTGCAGTGAATCATTGTGAAGGATGGCACAGTGGAGTGCAACAGCAGATAATGGAGGTAGCATGCAGAAAAATAAGGGATGCACATCAACAGCCCAAAATAGAAAGAATGAATGTGCTTTAAGGGAAATAGAAAAAGACAAAAAGGTGATCCAGAATAGACAATAAACCATCTATAGCCAATATGATTTTTTTTTTTTAATGTGAAGTCATATTAATGAAATATCAACTTAAAGGAAACCATGTGATATGTGACTAACCTTAGATAAACTTACACTACCAGCTTTAAACAACATAAACTACAATTCAGAATTCCGACCAAGCTATTTGCTGTACAGCCTTTGCCTGTACATCATTAAAGATTAGATACACAGATACAGAGAAATAAAGAAATTTGACCATTAAAAAAAACATACAACCATTATGTTTGGTACAAAATGAAACTGGCTTATTTAACTGCATTCATCTATCAGTTCTGTTTTGTGAAAGCCAATAAAAATTTACCACCTGAACCTTCGCTCTGCTTACACCACACTTTTAAAACATACTGTAAATTTGTGCACATGTCACTGAGTCTTTTTTTTTTTCTCTTTCTTTTCTTCATCTGCAATGCTCAAAAAGTCTTGCCTTTCCATTATTCTCAGCCCTTTTAAATTGATAATAATGTGAATTTTTTTTCGTGTCCAACTTTTACAAGTACGTCTGACCAAACAGTGATCGCATGCTAGGGAAAAGTATATAAATACGTATATAGATATAAAGATATAATTTTCTTATTCATGAGAAGAGGGCAGCAAAAAGAAGACCTTCTGTGCCACACAACTAACAAAGAAGGAATTAGTGTGCAGACATGAAACAGTGAATTATGTCATATATGCTATTTGGAGAACGATTTAGGCAGGGAATGCCTAGAGAGAACATTCAGGACTGACTCATCATCCTGCCATTCCATTGAGATTCACCCACCTTCACTGTACAGGGCAGCAGAGCCCTCATCCCTTAGTGATACAGCCCACAGAGCATATGTGCACATATGCTGATCTAATAGCTCAAAGATGCATATCTGAAAACATGTTTAAAAGCAAAAACAAGCAGGTTTGCTCTCGGTTTTGTGTCTTTGTGAATTTAAAGTGTCAGTGCTGCTCTGCCAAAAAAAGTTTAAATAATAAATATGACAGATTGTCTACAGTGGTGTTTTTTCCAGTCTTTTGCCTTTAATTGCTATTATACTTGAACCGCATAAATAATTTATTCACATGAATACACTAGTTCCATAGTTCTGCTTCACCTGATATCAGAATAGCTTCTTACCTTTGAGCAGGTGTGCAACAGAGATTTATATGTTACCCATCATATCAAATCAAGTATCAAGTCACACAGGGTTATTGGCAGAGGTGGGAGGTAACTGAGTTCATTTACTTTGTTACTGTACTTAAGTACATACAGTATATCATGTATCTTTACTTTACTTGAGTAGTTTAATTGGCTGAACCTTTTTACTTTTACTCCACTACATTCTACAACAGATACTGTATCTGTACTCCTACTTAACTACATCTCTGCATGGCATAACCACAGTATTGTGTTACATTTCATGTGGAATTTTGTTACCTGCTGACTATTATATATAACTACATGACTTTCTTTCAAGATAAGCCTAATGACGTGACATATGTTTGTAATCAGAAGCAGACAGTTGCAGCTGGTGATGACAGCAGACAGTGATGAAAACAACACATTCATAATTAGGGGGTGAAGAGAGAGAGAGAGAGAGAGAGAGAGATTTTTTTTTATTTTACAATAATATAAACAATAATATAAACCCTGTACTTTTGATACTTAGGTAAATTTGTACTTTTTTAAGGTACGTGATTTGTGTAATTTGCCCACCTCTGCTTATTGGCACTATGGCCAGTGATGTTCAGTAGGTGTATTTTTCACACTTGAAATTTTGGCAAAAAAAACATTGTTGAGCATAATTCATTCAGGAAGTGAACTTGTATTTCAAAACATTCGTAAATCAAAGCGAATTTCCCCATAAGAAATAATGTAACCTCAAATTATTTGTTCCACAGCCCCAAAAAATAAATACATAAAATAATTCTAACAAGGCTCCGAGTGGCGCAGTGGTGAAGCGCTCGCCCTATCATCCGGAGATCGCTGGTTCGAACCCCGAGTGATGCTGTTTTCCTCTCACAGCCGGAGGCACAGAGAGAGCTGATTGGCCGAGCTCTCTCAAGGAGGGGAGGGATGAGAGGTACTTGCGCTCCCACATTAATCACGGCTCTACAGCCAATCAGGGGCATCTGTGAGCTCG
>JAQQZT010000020.1:5669191-5688307 GCA_030068275.1 Clarias platycephalus | reverse complement strand
TGTGTGTGTGTGTGTGTGTGTGTGTGTGTGTGTGTGTGTGTGTGTGTGGGTGTGAAGGAGAGGTGTGGCGGGGTGTGTGTGTGTGTGTGTGTGTGTGTGTGTGTGTGTGTGTGTGTGTGTGTGTGAAGGCGAGAGGATGAGGTGTGTGTGTGAAGAGGCACGGTGTCCAATGACGTGTGCGCACACACATAACGGCAGTCTAACACACACAGAGAGAAAATGGATCTTTAACATCTCTAATAAAACTTTCTTTTGCTTTACATGCGCGCACACACATGTTATAATAAACAGTACAACCGCGCAGTACACACACGCATACAAACACGAAATAAAATGTGTTTTAGCACAAACACATGGTCACAGAGTTATAGTAAACAGTACACATGCGCATGGATGTTGATTATACCAGTAAGAGACCCAGCAGGGGAGATGATTACCCACAATTCTGCAGCGCAAGAGAGAGAAAAATCATTGGCTCAGTTGTGATCACATGGCGCTCGGCGTCAAAACAAAAAGTGCATGCGTGCTACCTGATACTCGGTATTCGTAAACCAAGACTTGTTAGTTTTTCAAATCAAAATTTATTTAAAATCTTTGCTCGTCTTGCGGAACACTGGCAAACCGTATTACTCGCAATCCAAGTTTCCACTGTAAATGATAAGTAGCTTGTATAAATAAGCTTCATGATCCTTCAACGGAACTGAAAACTGTAATGAATACTATCCAACCAGGCTACTCCAGTTGTCATAAATATATTTTAAATTTTTTTCTCCCACTATAACCCTGCACTTCTGGGGAAGTTATTTTTGGAAGTAGCTTGGAAATTCTGGTGTCAAAATTACATTACATCTTTCTTATTACATCCATCCCACACGTTTTCCCAAGGGCCTTCTTTTAATCAAGACAAACAGATATCAGCAATGTATGTAAAATAAATACATAAATTAATTTATATAAAATAAAATATGGCAAATAATCGATAAGCATTTTCATACAAATTATTGCATTTTTGCCATCATGCTTTATGGCAGTGGGTTTAACTCCGATGAATAACCACAAAGTTTGTCTGTAATCTAAACTGCATGTGTGGAATCATTCCTGTTGGTTAAAGTTTCAATAAATCCTAATACACGCATGCAAAAAGAATTTTGCAATTTACTTTAGATTTGTCCCATGTGCCACATCGGCCATACACTGTATCAGCAGGGAAAATCATTTGTACCATGCGGTAAAAAAAAAAAAAAAAAAGTGCTTTGCAGAAAATATCCTTTGTGTGCAACCAGCTGTTGTGGATTTAGATAAATTGGACATTGGTTTTTGGCAAAAACTCCTAATACCTCTATTGTAAGATTTTAACTATGTTATCAGACCATTACAAAGTTACACCCTTGTATTGTTGCTCCCTATTGCTCAGTGGGATTATCCCAGTGCGTATTGCAATTGCTTGGCCTTTAAGTGTCATACACTGCAATTTTCAGTGATACAAATCTTTAAAATGTCAAGAACTAATCTGCCTTAAAAGAACCATCAATCTTACATACACACGATGAAGGCACGTACTGAATCTTTTCTTTAAGTGAAGTGATACAAATGAGAACATCGTGTACCATAATTTAGAACAAATAATAATTCTTATTCACAAAAACTGAAACTACCTGTATGACGTGAAGGGGAAGCCACCTTTAGTCTGTCACATACTGTACAGTACTGTGCAAAAGTCTTGATACACTCACATTTTGTTTTCAAGGACCCAGACTTCCTTGTATTTTAGTGTAGTCTTGAGGAATAGTTTTACTTTTTAAATCAATAGTTCTCTCTTATATTTGTTAGGTTTTTGTCTCTCATTTTAGTCCAGTCCCTGTACTTGACCAGTTTCAGAACAATGTTTTTGTGTGTTAAGCCACACAGTGACATATTAATTATTCATGCATAAAATATCTAAGTTAAGGCATGGGCCAGTGAGAAGCAGTTGCAGATGATGGCAGATTATCAGGCTGTCGACTAGTATACTAGTGATGCTGAATGCTGAGTGGTTGCAACAGACGAGAGGGGAAATGAGGTTGCTGCTGAGGTTGTTACATTAAAAAATATATATTTTTAGTAGTATCTTTAGACACTTTGTAGCCTGTCTTAATAAAATATTTGTACGGTACTGTACTGTATACATTAACACACAGTGAAATTCTTTTCTTCACAAATTCTAGTTTGTTGGGGTCACAAGACAGGGTCAGCCAAGGTACAGTATAGCCACCTTGCTCACGAGCCTTGGGCCTAACACTGGCTTTGCTACAGGAGTTCCTGCT
Source organism: Clarias platycephalus (assembly GCA_030068275.1). Taxonomy (NCBI): domain Eukaryota; kingdom Metazoa; phylum Chordata; class Actinopteri; order Siluriformes; family Clariidae; genus Clarias; species Clarias platycephalus. The sequence continues at coordinate 5,686,004 of JAQQZT010000020.1, read as the reverse complement.
GGAACCGCTGTCCTAATCAGTAACCCAGAGCCTGAACCACTTAGCCACTACTGCCCTTCAGTCATGTAGCATCCACATTATTGCCGGAGAGGTTTGTTTTCTTGGCAAGGGTCTCATATTTTAGACCCTTGAGCTGCTATACAATTGAACTATGCTGCTCTGCAACCGTGAATAATTCATAGATTTTCAAAAAGACACCCAAGTAGGAATCCTAGTTGATTAAAATTCATGACTCTAATGAATGTGTTGATTGACAGTCGTGAATGAGTCACAATGGATGTTTTTATCTCTCATGATATGATTATAATTACAAACTCTAATTGCATGTTCAAGATGATGTCAAATATTTTCCAGGAAAAACAACGCTAACTGTGATGAGCCTGCTGAATCTTGACGGTACATCTTAATTGTTTAAATTCCATGCTGTTTTGAATCAAACATTTTTGAATTCATCAATATAGTGAGTTGTTTGGACTAATAACAGTTGTGTGAATGTTACATTACAGCATACCTCAAGCAGTTCACAGTGCTCAACTTTTTTTGTTGTTATCTGTTTTTGCAATTTAGAAAAGTTTTAAGTTTCATGACTATTATATCTTCTCTCATATTAGAATCAAGCCCACAACTCCAGTTCAACCTATTCCTGCCAGCAAGTCATTATTATGAGTAAGCTTCTTGATGGCCTTTTTATTTGGTCCACATATGGTATTGTACAGAAGCCCTCTAAACTAGTTCTGTTTATTACTTTTTCCTTCGGTTTCCTGTTGGAAAAATAAATTATGTGAACATGATTCCTGGTATTTCCACCAAGCATTTTGATAGCTTTAAGCTTTATGCATTTTGATAGCTTTATTTTTAGCTTTTATTACTCCTGGGATGGTGATGTGATTTCTGTAATTCAATCCCCTAGCTGCTTAGTCATTGCAAAAAAAATCAAGATACAGTATAGCTAAAGTAGTAAGTTTGTATCTACTGTAGAGTATAGTAATGTTTAAAAGTTAGTACCCCCTCCTTTAATTCTATGTGTTTTTGTGGTAAAACATAATAAAAGCATCTGATTGTAGCAATCTTGGGCAAATACATATGTTAAATTAAGCACTACATAAATTAGGCATTACATAAATAAGGCAAGTTCAGACAAACAGCAACATATAACTTTTTTCTTCTTTACAACATTGCTTCAGTTCATTGAAGTTTTGGGCATTCGCTCATGCACAGCTCTTTTAATCACCATTAGCATTTCAATTGTGTTACGGTCTGGACTTTGACTAGGCCATTCCAAAACCATGATTCCTTTATTTATTTTTTATTTTATTTTTTTTTACTAGTGTGCTTCAGATCATGACCTAATTTTGCCCAAACTTTAGCTGTCGGACAGATGGCCTCACATTTGCTTTTATAATACTCTGGTATACAGAGGAGTTCATGGTCAACTTATTGACTGCAAGGTTCCCAGGTACTGTGCTTGCAAAACAAGCCCAAATCATCACCTCTCTAATGCCATGCTCGACCTTCGGTATAAACTCTAGGAATGGAGATGCATTAAAAAAAAAACGCAAAGGTGAAACCATGAAAGACTTTGAAGTTGATTAAAGAGAAGTTGTAGTTAATATGAGAAGAGAGGTAATCAATGTAGCTAATGAAGCATGGAAGTGATGTGCAGATATCTTGGTGTGTGAACAGCTGAGTTTTGAGTTTCCACAGTCAGTCCAAAAGCGAGCATCAGAAAAATCGATAAGAGAGACAATATCACCATAGATTGGTGTTTTAGTGTCATTACCATTCATGCAAAGCAAAGGGCAAAAAGATGTGCAGTGTTATGAAGATTACATAAGAGCACAAAGACTGGGCATGAATCTTGCAGCCACACTATGTACGTACAGTATGTCCAAAATTAAGATAGATGAATATGGAAAATTAACATTCAAATGAAGTTAATGAATGTATTTAGGATTTAAAAAGGCAGATGATGCCATCTGCATAATTCTAGAATAGCTTTCATAATAGCATCACAGAGAAATTTTATATGGTTTACAGTATCAGTAGGTACACTGAGGTCAAGAAGAACAATATTTCAATACCAGCCAAATATAGATGTTATATATTAGTCAAATGGACTCATAGTTCAGCATTTCAATGCAACTATCCAAACTGTAAAAAAAAAAAAAAATGTAAAAAAAAAAAAAACAAGCCGCCTCAACATAAAATAGTTTAGTAACAAGTTTACTTTACTTTTATAGAAATTTGCTGGGCAAATATCATATATCTCAAAATACATTGTCTCAAGCAGCCCGTCAAATTAAACATAATATAAATATTAGTTATTTATTAAAATAATATTTTTGATTAAATCATTAGCAAATTACACACAGTGTTAAATTAACATGCGAAGTGTTCTAAAAGCTCCAGCTGGACTTAAATAAGCTCTGTAAGAGTTAAATCAGTACTGAGATGTGCTGTGTATATGACCAGCATTTTCCACCCTGTCGGATGAACTTAGATTAAAGTTAAGAGGATAAGAACAATGTCACTGTGATCTCGTTCCTGCTCCACTATTCACAGATGTGCTATTCTTGTGCTAATTAATTTATTGTGTGCAGCTTCAGTAAACAGGAATCAATTGTCTTTGAATTATAGGTGCTTTATTTTAAACCATGAGATACAAAACCCCATCTACTTCTTTGTAGACTGCTATTTAGACTTACCTGCTCGGGAGGCAGAAAATTAACTTGCCTCGCGTGATTAATGGCGAGAAGGATAGTGCTCTCCTTGATATTAAGGAAGGCATGCTTTTTGCACTGTAAACATAATCCACTGCTGTGCAAGTATTACGTTTTGGTGTGTCTGTTATAAAATTAGACCTAAGAACTAATATTACTATATGAACAAAATACTTCTTAGAATTGTGAATGTTTTATAATACTCTTTACTCAACTTTTGGAGTTATTTTATTGGGTAGGTTTGTCTTTCATACCATATAAGACAGGATTATTCATTGTGTTTATTTATTTATTTATTTATGTATGTATTTAAATTTCTGCTTTTGTATCATGTATCGCTACAAATTAGTTACAGATAAATTTCATATGCACAACATGTGCCCAGACATTTTGTTTTTAAGTTTAAAGATTTTACCACTTAAATATTTGACAAATGAACCATAACTGCTGAAAAACTCAGTTAATGAAACTTCTATGGAACTAGCTCTATTCACCAACTTCACACTAGACTGAGTGTAAATATATAGCATGGTTCCATTATCCACATGGCATTGGCCAAGGTGACTGAGATTATAATGAAGCTTGCCTGGCCTGACTGAGTTATAATTAGGTAAAACTGATTTTTATAACAGGACAGGGACAAGAATCACTGCCCATAGCTTATTAGATGCTGCACTGGCCTTTAACTCCATAATAGCTGAATGTTTGGATAGAGAATTGTTATAGTTATGTGGGTGTATCATCTTTAGTTTTGTTGTTGTGTCATATTTTTACAAAGTAAAAGTGCACGTCAAAGTTACTGTGAATCAAAAAAAAAAACTAAAACATTATAACCTTGATTTTTGGTTCCCCTTGTGCCACCGGTCTGGTCTGGTCTTGTCCCTCAGGGCATGGTTAGAAAGGGCCTCACAGGGAGTGCTGTGGTGGCTAGCACCAGGACATTGACAGTGCATCCTTTGGGTGCTGTTGGTTGCTGTGGGTTTTATTGTGTTCTCAGTTGCCTTTTTATCAGACCTTTTCCTGCAATTTGTGCTGCATTGCCTTTTCTGTGGGATCGGACCAGCTCGGTTGGCCTTTGGTTCCTGTGGACATGATCGAGCCTCGGGTGCCCATGATGCTGTCACCAGTTTCCTGATATATAATTGTTAATCAACGTTAATGTGTTACTGTTATGTGTTTTATATATAATGTATATCTATAATCAGTTGCATACATTTTTTAACAAATATAAGTTTTTTTGGCATTTGGCCTCTGTACACCACCATATTTTGAAATTTGAAATTAAACACTTAAGATGTGAGTGAAGTCAAGGGTTTCCGCTTTGATTCAAGGGGTTTTTAAAAATGTGGCTCTAAACATTGAGGAATAACAGCTATATTTCTATACACAAATCCATGTTGGGGGGGCTCATAAATAATGGAACAAATGGCTAACAAGAGTTTGCATGGCCAGGTGTGGGCTTTCGTTAATTCATGATTAATCAAGAAGATAGCTCAAAATACTACATTAAGATTTCGTAGCTGTTAACTCTGAACATGAGGTCGAAAGACGCGTCTAAACAGTGAAGTGAAGGGGGCCATCATTAGACTGAAAATTTAGACTCTAGGTTTTAAATAAACCTAGAAATGTTCTTTACTGACCAAGTCAGTCACTTGATCTCAGTCCAATAGAGCATGCTTTTCACTTACTGAAGGCATAACTGAAGGCTAAAAGACCCACAAATAAGTGAATAAAGGACTGGCAAAGCATCTCAAAATAGGAATCTCAGCATTTGGTCATGTCCATGGTTTCCAGACAACCAATATGTTTAGAATTTTGTTAGTTTATTCCATTATTTATGAGTCTCTCCAAACTTTGGGTGTGTATGAAAATGGTTGTAATCCCTAATATTTAATGCCACATACCTTGACTAGGTCAGATCTTGAGTGTTTTATTTCAATTTCAATGTGGTGGTGTACTGTACAGACAAATCTTTGTTCTAAAATTTATGGATCTGACTACGTGACCCAATCTCTGAAAACCAAGATAAAGTATTTTTTATCCAGCAAATACTGCTTATTTATGCCACTGCTGCTTCACTATTATTTTGAAGCCAAAACCTAAAAGCAAATATCGCTGTCCCTCTGCCAAACCCCTATTAGTATTTTGCTATTATCATGGAAGGTTTTCCACACGTCATAATGAAAAGTGGTTTGGACGAGTTGCCTTCTAAGACTTTAAATGTACTGCATAGCACTTAATGAAGGACTGCATGTTATAGTCTCTAGTAGAAGCCAGTGGATAGATCACCCAGGCTGAATAAATAATAATTGTAATTACATTCAAATAATAAGGTATAAATACTTTTTAAGTGTGCTAGTGAGATAATCAAGAAGAAATTTTCACAAAGATTTTCTATACACTGACTTTTAAAGGTATGAAGTTGTGAAATACATTAAACGAGAGTAATCCATAAAAAAAAGTCATTACCTTAATGATCTTTGCAAAGAGTTTTCTGTGAATTTGAGCACTCGAAGATATTAAATAAGGCTATGATGAGAAAAAAATTTGCACTTAACTTTACGTTAAGTGTAACCACACTGAAGTATTTAATTAAAATAATAATCATGACATTTCTAATAAGAGAGGCAGGCTTACAATATACTGTAAATAATAAAATCACATATTAAACATAATAAATTGCTGCATTTATTACATTTTAAATACAGATCCTATCTCAGTGACAGCACTGTGCAAAGGTCTTTAACCGCCGCTCATTTCTTCATATTTTGCTTCAAAGGGCCAGGTTTTTTTTTATGTAGTCTCCAGGCTTCCTGAAAAACTTGATGTCTCATTTTCAGTCAAGTCCTTGAACAGTTTAAGAGTTTATTTTTGTTTTCCATTAATCATTTACGCATATAAACATCTAACTTGAGGTATGAACCAGTAAGAAACAGGTGCAGATGATGACAGATGATCAGGCTGATGACTATGACTGGTATACCGTGATACTGAATGATGAGTGGTTGGAACAGACGCAAGTTGAAAAAAGGTTGCTGCACTTTTTTAACCTCTGGCAGTCATTTGTTCCAATTTCCCAATTTAATATGCAACATTTAATTTAATATAAAGAAATAAGGAATGCCTCAAGACTTTTGAACAGTACTATATGTACTTATGTATATTTAAGTAAATTATAAGTAAACAAATAGATTTTTTTTCTGCCTGTTTTTTTATTCCTGTCTTAAGAGAGAGCATGCAATCCTTGGAGCCGTTAAATCTCGAACATTTTGGCCATTATTTGTTTTTGCTGTTTTTCTTTTCTTTTTCATTTTTTTAAAATAAACTTACTGCTTATACAGTAGGGCTCAGGATTGTGAAGTATAGAGTTACATGTTCTTTTTCAGCACAAAATTTTTGTTCATTTTAACCAACTACCCAGAGATGACTGAGCAAAAAAAAAAAAAAAAAATTGGTCACATAGGCAAAGAAATAGCACAATATACACATAATCACATGTTTGTATTGTAGTTTTTCGTTTCTATGACCCAAAAAAGGATTGGAATATGCTCATTATGAGAGTCCTACATTTCTGTGACATCATTTCCATATTCTGGTAGTCGTAAAATTTACCTTTTATAATAAATAATGATAACTTTTGTTCTACCTGACATATCCAATGTTGAGCCCTTCAGCATGGCCCTTAACCCTTCAGGGACACGGTATCCCGACTGACCCTGTACTCTGACTCCAACCTTTCTGACTGGGATATGTAAAAAAATTATTTCACTGTGCTGTACATGTGACAAATAATTTTTTTATTTATTTATTTTAAATCTGAACGCTCCCCGTTAACACACACTGACAAGGCTTCGAGATTAGCACTTACATCATCGACCAATACTGTGTTGCTGGCTTTTGGGGTTTTGTTAATGGGATATAAGCTCCAGATCTATCATGATCTATGGCAGAGACGTACCGGAATGAGTATATTCTGATAATTTTTTTTTTCTTCTTCGTATTTGTTAACATACTTTGTTGCTCTTTGTTAACTGACTTCAGTTGCTAAAACAGAAGACAATGTGAGCTTATGTGGTTGCTATTTATACATAATAAGAAAAATGTTTCTGAGTTTTGATTTCTGCATTTACACATTTAGGATAAAATAAATTGATACATTTTATAAGATACAGTATATGGTACATGATGCAACATTTTAAGTGCAATCAATTCAATGCACATATTGGGTGTCTGATGGTCAATGCATAGAGTGAATGTACCACTTATGCCACCATGTGGTATTTAGTCATACTGTTGTCATACTGCTCTTTATGGGCTCCTCTTGTGTTCAATGTTCAGATATTTGGGTCATGTTTGCATAGTTTTCAGTTTCAAGTGTACATTCCTGAATCCGGGTGTCAAAAATAATGTATGACATGTAACAATACTTTAAGCAGTAATGCAAATTGCTCTGTACAGTACATTCTAAAGATGGACAGACCTATCAACATAAATCAATATTAATACTACAAGATTTTTTACTTTGTGATTGATACTTGTCACTGCTTTTTAGTAGTTCTTTTTAACATCCCTATTGGATTTAGTTCATGTTTAATATTCAGTAAAATATTAGAAACCAAAGCCTAACACTGGGCTTGGAAGGGGATCTGCAGTATTGTATTAGCTTGGAAGATTCAACTGACAAGTCTGTGTAATTCCATAAATGAATTGCTAAAAACTGTGATGTGTAAACTGTAACACTGAAATGTGTATTAATGTGTAATATAAAACAGAAGCTTCCAGTCTCATTATTCAGCAGAGTGTCATGATTGCATTTTTGATAGGTCTGTCACACAATACAGAACTCATTTTGTCTTTATGGCTGAAGGGGGCAAGGAATTACAGCTCTTTGCGGTCTATCAAGTGCAACCCAAGCCCATAAATCAGTGACAGTTTTAACTCGGCCTAAACCCTAGAATGAAATAGAAGAGGAGGTCTACCAGGGTTCACATGATCCCTGTGGGCATTAGATCATCTCACTCTGTCAGTTCCCTGATGAGTCTTCACCTCAAGTCTATCCAGGGGTTTTTGTTTGTCATTCTTGATTGACTCACCAGCTGATTGGAAAAAGGCTCTTTTCCCTGATGTGGATTATTACTTTCACTCTCAGAGAACCCAAAAGAAACCCACGTAAATGCTGGAAGAACATGAAGTTATGCCATAAGAAAAACCTAAAGTATAAACAATACTTCTACATACAAAACAAACCATGCACCTTCAAGGAAGGGAAATAACACATACCAGCAGAGGAATATTATTCACAAGAAAAAATAAATAGAAAAATTATATATAAATATAATAAGAAAAAATCTATTCATATTTGTAAAATTATTAATAGAATTAAAAAAACATTTTTCTTGTCGTCTTTTTCTTTCTGTTCCTTAGCACAAGTATCCATCCATGCTGTGACTATGGGAAGAAGTTGGGGTAAAACCTGATAACATGATTAACTTGGTAAAAAGACATTAACACATAACAATTTCCTTATTTAAAATATAATAAAATGTAACTGCCAAGAATAATTCTTTAGAAACTAATACATTATTTGTAGCATTATTTTGTTCTTTCTGGCACTTCTTCTGCACAGGTTTGCCAAGCATTAGAAATATAATATAATGCTAAACATGTGTTTAGCAGCTGGACTAGAGAAGGAGAATTGTCTTTTCTATTAGGGTTTTCTTGTTCTGCATGCCTCTTTCATTTTGACAGTATCAGCAAAAACATGGAATACCTATTTGGGATTCAGGATGATGCTTTCAGGCCAGGAGATGATACGCAGCAGAGCAATGCAGAACAAAAACCAGCTGGCCCATGGCATCAAGCTGGTAAAGCATGATCATGCATGGAAAATCAATAACCATTTCCCTTTTCTTAAGAGACATATGGTAGAGCATCAATACTATCACTGTATACAAGACCCAGTCATGTGTGTGCTACAGTGATTCCCAGTGCCAAAAATAACATTTGCCCCCACACCCCATCCCAAAGTGATTCAGTGGTTTTATGGATCCTTGTATATTTTTACTGGCCCTGAAAAAAAAAATTTTTTAATCAAAAATCTTTTACATTTATGAATCATATAAATAGAAAGCAAAACATGATAAACACTATTTTCACTTTTTACTCATTCTGATTTTCAATTCAATTTTATTTTTATAGCACTTTTAACAATGGTCATTGTCTCAAAGCAGCTTCACAAATAAAAAAAAATTATAGAAATGTGTATGAGCAAGAAATACACAGATAAATTATTTTCTGTGTATAACAAAACTTAATTCAAAAGCCCCTACATACACTTCTTTAAAAGAATTGAAGGTTCATGTTTAAGCAAACCGCAACATAGAATCGCCATGGAAATTTACAAAACTCAACACATCCTGAGTGAACAAAATGTGTCCATTGGATTTTTGGAGAATGCTGAAGCCAAGAAAGGGGTTGTTTCCGTTCTGTTTTTGTTATTGAAAATACCCCAGCATTCATGGACTATGGGTATGCCTCCTTTAGCATCCACAATACATTCTGTGAAATAGGAAATTATATGATTTGGATGTTGTGTGCACACCATATTATATACTTCTTATACTCATGTGAGATACTTCTAATTTTTTCCTCTTGCTCCTCCTATCACTAGTTTTGCAGACTTTTTTAAAAGCACTCAAAGTACGTGAGAGCACTTTGTATACAAGAGACATGATATATGCAGGTGTTTGTATAAGAAGCTGTTGTATTTGTTATCTGGTTTTGTCTGCTGCATCCTGTTTTCTATTGAGGTTTATGAATTATATTATAACCTAGATGGTATCATGGATGAATTTTCCATCTTCAATGTATTGTCATAGATGCAGTTATAGGCTGCTGCATTAATCCAAAGAACAAAGAAGTGATTCCTTTTTTCTATAATAAAAATTGTAATATTCATTTATATTATTTTGTTCATAAGATATATCTGTAGGGTGCCTTCTAAGGCAGCCTGCACTCCAGTTAAACGGCTTTACTGGCACCTGACAGTACAAAAGTCTATCAGGCATGTAGTCAATAAAAACAATTGACATCTGGTCAGGCTCCTTTATAAAATTTTGGTAGTTATAAAAGAGAGTTTGCTAAATTGTTAAAGAGAGTTTGATGAAAGTGACATTTCACATTGAGGATGTACTGTTCTCCGTCTCAGAGAGTTACGGCATTCTTAGCTATAGCATACATAAGCTAAAAAAATAAGTCATCCCTGACCAGTTTGAGACCTGTAGGTTCCAACATGCATTTAGTCTCAAACACACTTTAAACTATCATATCCACCTCATATCATATCCATCCCATATCCTGCACTTGATTCCATTTTCCATGCGTGCTCTTTTCAAGAACAAATGGGCCTTATTTGATGCCTTTGTTTACATCTTGCACTGAAACCCAACATCACCTACCTGGTCTCTCTCATGACAGGGAGGGAGTTAATATAGTCCACAGTGGTCTAGAAAACAAATTAACAGCTGAAACCACACTTGAACCCTTCACTGCGGGATTACATCACAAGCACTGGATTGGGCATGATGTCATCCCTTCTGTTACCCCTTTTCCACCAAGGCAGTTCCGAAGCTAGGTCAGAGTGGGTGCCCAATATTGAACCAGCCAAAGCACCAACCTTCAGAAAAAATGGTTCCATGGCAGCACCAACAATTTGCTGGGCTAGACCAAAGAACCACCTAGGTCAGGGACTTGGGGCAGGAATATTGCGACCAACTAAAAGATTGTGACTGCCTTTTTTCTTTTTCTTTTTTAATGGTCTGAATATGCAATTGGCAGAAAATGCTTTCTAGTAATGATAAACCCAGGAGAACTTTGCCATTGTTGTTTTTGTGCTTGCTGCTAGCATTGCCAGTAGAATTAACGCTAACATTGCTTCGAAAGTAGAGTCGTACACGTATACACTAAATGTACACTAGATGTATGTACTAATGTAATGATGTGACTCTAAAGCCTATGGAAAAACAAAGCTGGTTCTTATGAGGTTTCCTATTGAACCAGCTCTGAACCGGCACTAGCACTAAACATGAACTAGCACCTAGTTCACTTTGTTGGAAGGGTGCTTGTGTCTACATCAGGGTAGTCATTCAGTGGCTAATTGCACAGAGGACTACACCAACTTCCAGTTAAGGCTGCACTGCTATTAAAGTTCTATTAAATCATCTTCTCGGTTTTGTTTTAAATGTAAAGATCCCATTTAGCCTGAACATGACTCCTGACTCCAGTTTTTGCCATGATTTTAAAATCATCCATTTGAACATGGGATCCATGTATATGCTAATGACTCAAAATATAATGATAAAACTTTATTTTGTGGATCTATACCAAAATTATGTTTCTGGTATATCAAAATTTCTGGTAAGATCTGGCACTCTAGATGCTCTGCTGATGGTAAGCCTATATCTAATGCCACATTACTGTCTGACCTAAACCATGCATGCTTACTGCCTAAACAATAAGCTATTCCAACAATAAATGGACACGACTTATGTATTTTTAAAGCTAAGGGAAATAGTCAAGCAGATAAGGTTAAATGTCTCACAAAAGCGGGCATGCCAAATGTTTCAGGGCAAAAAGTTTACTTAATGTTTAATAATGATCTTATCCTTAACAAAATTGATCTGGCCTTTCCCCAATCACAGGCAACTTAGGCTGATTTAATATTCCAGCACAAGCAAAACTGGCTATATTGCACAATGTCTAAGATTTTCTTGTGCATTTTCATGGCATTTCACATGTTGCCCAAAGAGGGGTGATAAAGGCTATTGAACAGTAGTTTTGCAGTCCAGAGGCTCGTAAAACCACAAAATTTCGGTTTTACTGTTTCAAAATTACTGTTTGTTTAATCTGTGCAAAGGGGAATAACAGGAAGTAAAGGATGATGCACTCCCACAGTCAGTGGCACATTTTCACATATTCATTGAGACATTTCTAATCCTGAATGAAATGCAATTATCATAATGGGGCCTTCCTACAGGTACAGTGATAATTTAACTCTTTTTATTTCTATGATCACTTAAAAGTAGAGATAATTTTGGTCGGTTCAGTTTTTTTTTTAACCCAAAACCTCACTCACTCACTCATCGTCTATACCGCTTAATCCCGTGTATAGGGTCACGGGGGGGCCTGGAGCCTATCCCAGGATACTTAGGGCACAAGGCAGAGTACGCCATGGACATGGTGCCAATACATTGCAGGGCATACATACATACACACGCTCATTCTGACTACGGGCAATTTGGAAACACCAATTAGCCAAATATGCATGTCTTTGGACTGTGAGAGGAAACCGGAATATCTGGAGGAAACACAACAAGCACAGCGAGAACATGCAAGCCCTATGCATACAGAATCGAACCCGGAACATGAAAGGTGCAAGGTGACAGTACTAATCACTAAGCCACCATGCCATCTACCCAATACCTATAGGATTATTTATTTTTTTATTTAAAAAGAAATGTTTTGCAACTGCATGTTCATACTAAAACATGGACATTTAAATAACTTTAAATGATACAATTTTCTAGCGACAGGACTTTGTGATTACAGATTACAGAAATCAAATGAATCACAAAATTAAAAACGTGCTGTTCTTTTGGGGAAAATGAGGTGACAGATACCGGTCAGGAAACCCAAAGGCTATCACATGCTTCCACTAAGACAGAACACCTGCCAACCTGACCTTTCTTGGCTAGAATCACTTTGATTGAAGTGAGAATTCAAGTATTAAGTTGTCCAGAATGACTGCAGCCATGATGTCCCAGCACGTGCTGAGAAACATAACTATTTTATTTTTGTTATATTTTTTCTGTATTAAATTGCAGTATTTGGTTTGGCTGCAATAAATGTGAGAGCATATCATTATAGAGATGTTAAATTTTGTGTCTGTCAGACAGGCATGCCCATACTAGCTGCATAAGTTTTGTACTGCCTGTGAAAAAAGAAGAAATTTTCCTACACTGAAAATGTCTTGGCTGACACACAGAAAGACATCACAGAGGAATAATTTGTTTTTCATAATCATTATATCGTTGAGCAGTGGAACCTATTCCAGTGGCTTTACTCTTCATTGCCTGTAAGCTGCTGGACACTCCATATAAACAGGCCATGCTATTTCAATATGTCATTTTATAGCATATATGAGCATCTATGTAAATTCAACATTTTACATACTGTCTCTTTAAAATTCAAGACTATACCAGCATTCATAATGAACCACAATTGTGTACAATACTTCAATTGTTGCATATGTGTCAGAGGCTGCAATTGTGGCTTAAGTATTATAGTCTTCATGAATGTTGAAACTAGTTTTTAAAAGGCAGTGAACTTTTAAAAGAAGAAGATATTTACATTCTAAAATTGTGCTGAGGCTTTAGATAAAGTGCTAACACACATGCCTTACTTGCTCAAAGATCCTCTAATTCCCGTTCTGGAACTGTTCCTGACTCTGAGAGAATTACTGCATACTGAGTTTTTCAGGACAAAGCAGCAAAAACAAATGGACAAAAAGCATTGTGTTCACATCCTAAAGAAGTGGATAAAGCACACAATTAAAGGCCTAATTCAAATTGATGAAATTCATCACAAATGTTAAAACTATACAAACTGTTACTTTGCTGAAACAAAACAGCTATTTAAGCAAAAATATTAATTTCACTGTCACCCTTTTATTCTTTTAGTCAGCACAAGAGTCAGCATTTGTGACCAACGCTTCCTTCCATTTTATTTACCACAATAAATCCAGCCGGTTCCACATAAAATCCATCAAAATTATAATGGATTTTATTGATTCTCTATTCCTAATTAAAGACTCCTTACTAAGCGGGACAAAAGTTCACATCACACTGAAGTGCTAACTTACAAGAAATCCTGACCCATTACTTTTTACTAATGGATTATTAGTCATGTGTGGTAAAAGTTAAACAAAAACTCACAAATTGTGTGTGTGTGTGTGTGGGGGGGGGGGGGGGTACATGCATGTCATCTAGTATGTCTTGCATGTGCTTGTTGCCATTTGCAGGTTTTGTCCATGGTTTGTAAAGATCAGGAAAGCTGAATGCTCAGTATTTATTCTCCTACAAGCTCCCACAAGTATACTTTGTCAGCATTAAATAATCAATATCAATAAAAATCCAATGTATTTCTTACCATCTCAAATTGCCTGGGATTTATAAAAGGGCTGCATTCCAGGTCAGTTTACTTTTGTGCCCCATCTCAGGCTGTTTGAAAAGAAAAAACATGGTGAAATTGTTAACTAGCTAACACAAGTTCATTGTTCTAACACAAGAAAAAACATTATTGAACTTTTTGGTAAACCTTACATGTTTAATGTGGTCTAACTTAACTATCAAGCTGCTGTATGGCCGAGTGGGCAAAACCACTGATCAAGGAAAGAGCATTGCTGCTTCCCTCTCTTGAATCTTCTCTTTAAGACATAAGAGAGAACTGAATATGTAAACTAACCTATAGCCACTCTATTCACTATTGTTATTAACACGTGATGTAGTTTTAGTAATAAACGACATATGTGCCACTGGGGAATCACACCTCTATAGGGTCCAGAGTTTGATTCCTGCTTTGGGTGTGTGCCCTCTGGGTGCTGCAGTTTCCTCCCACAGTCCAAAGACATGAAGAATAGGCTAACTGGTTTTGCCAAATTGCCTGTTGTGTGTGAATGAGTGTGTGTTTATGTGTGCTTCGATGGACTCGTACCCCACCTCGTGCCCGAAGTCCACTAGGAGAGGCTCCAGAATCAAGCTCCAGAAGACATTTCAAAGCTAGGAATTTATTGTTTCTTTATATGTATGCACAAAGTAGTATGGCAAATCTTTTATATTCTCTTTAATGAACATTCTAGCACATTATTTGATTCTCATTGATGCTACATCAGTACATGTTAATGCTAACTCACACTGAAGTCCCTGGCCACTGGAGGCATGGTTTTGTATATGGTGGATGGAATGAGACCCGGGGTTGAGAAGCAGCGGTTTTGTTTTTTTCATCTACTTAACCAAATAGAACTAGAACTTCAATCTTGACTAATATGGACTTATTCACATTAAATGATTCCATAACATGCAAATATCATTTAATACTTGGCAACATTTTATTTGGACGGACTTCTGTAGTAATTCTACAAACCAATTATAGGCAGTTATGTAATTTCTATGAACAGTTTATATTAAAAACATGGTAAATCATGTCTAAATCTCTCTCAAAATTTAAAGAATGAAGGAAACTGGTGTCCACATGAACTAAATGAAAAATTATTAGATGGTATGGATTACATCTATATAATTTTATATACATGTGATGTATAGAAATAGTTTGGCTTAAATCAAATGCAAAGTTTTGCTTGCATAATATATCTGCATGCAAGCTCACGTCAGCCGTCTTTTGTGGAGGGCACGTGACACATTTGGCTGAGACTGATAAAGCCTGCAGCACCATATTGAGTGGATCAGTGTGTGTCCAGTGAAGCCTGCTCTCACTGTTATAACAGAGAAAGTGCAAATGTGGATAGTCTCCCTGATGCTCCTTTGCTGACATTAAATATAGGATGCAACTGTTTATTTCATTTGAAACAGGAAGCACTAGCTTCAACATGTCCTGTTTACCAAGTGTGTTTTGATTTATTCGACAAATCAGTTCCAACTTGTCATACCTCATTTCATTGCAATGATTCTGAATGTTCAGTGGAGACTGCTTCTCAAAACAAAAAGATGCCTAGACGCAATGGTTCTTCTATCAAGTTAGTTATCATGGACGAGTCAACCTTTGGTTTAAAACAAATATATATAAGAATAGTATCTGAATTTTGGAAAATGGAAAACAGGTATGTGATTATTGTATCATTTACTGTTTAACCGTTTGATTTTGATGGTACGAGTGTATTATTTAGTATTCAATTTAAAGATTTTTATTGATTTATTTCTTTACAGCACATTAAAGTTCTTTAACATGGTATGAACTCTGCATGCATACTGACAATACTGACACTTTGTACAGACATCAGGAAGCAAAAGAATAATCTGTACTGCCCTCGTCTGGAGAAATGGCTTATGTCGGTGCTTTTAGTGCACCTCTTCTTCATGTGTATAAGTAATAGATTTCAATTAGCAGTATAAAATGCTAGTTTGTGTTATTACTCCATGTACAATGTAGCTAAACCTGTAGGTATTTATTACCTGAGTATTAATATGTACAGTATATGTAAATGAATATAGTGTGAAAACATTATCACATGTCAAGCATTATCTAGACTCTCCTAGTGCCTCCTTGTTCAACAGCAACTTACCAACCTATATGCTTCCTGCATCTTCTGTATTTCCTATAAAAGTAACTCACCGTAAAAACTGATGCTTTAAGACATTAAAGTGGGTAGCAATTTATAATTCCATAAAGCAATAAATGGCAGGAAACAGTGCCAACCATTTGGATGTTTAATTGAATTTTTAGTGCTGCTGCCAAGGAAATAATCAATCATTGACAGTACATATAGTGTGTTCAATTAGAGCATGACTGTGAATATTTAAACTCTTCACAATTTAACTATTTGACAGAGCCATTTTTCATAGCTTAGTAAGATGACAGTATTTTTCTTCTATTTTGGGCCTCGCAGAATATTCAATACATTCATTTATTATAAATTATCATTAATTATAATAAATGACATACTTCAGTGGAAGTGTTTTACGTGTATAGTACTGTGCAAAAGTTGTAGGTACAATGCTTTTTACTTTGTTATACATGTTTATTTTATTAGTTAACATTAAGTTAAGTTAACAATTAACATTAGTATTCTTTAATCTTACAGGAAAATATTTGTAGGCCAGAAAAGAAAGCAGCATATTATATAAAAGACCACTTTTCAAACTAAGAAAAAAAGAAAGCTTCTGGGTTTTGCATGCATGAAAAAAGAAACAGTTGTGACAAAATGCTCAAAAGGACTGGCTGGTTCTCAGAGGTGGAAAGTAATGAATTACATTTACTCGCATTACTGTAATTGAGTAGATTTTTTTGTGTACTTCTACTTT
>JAQQZT010000020.1:5620497-5633458 GCA_030068275.1 Clarias platycephalus | reverse complement strand
CGATAACGGCATTCGTTGACAACGAATTTCATTATCGATAATTATCGATTTTATCGATTAGTTGTTGCAGCCCTACTTTCTTTAGACACTGCCTGGTCAAAAAAGAAAAATGATTTCACCTTTAGCTTTGATCACAGCACACAATGTGGTCGCTAGTTCATGTGTGAAAATAATTCCTCATGCTCCCAGAAACAATCCTCTTTTACAATTTGAGTTCTGGAATATTCCTGTGCCATCAGGAAAAAAAAACTCAATGGATGTGATACCATGATCTAAACGCGCATTACTATGGAGAAGGTACAATTTTTATGCTCGTTAGCAAATTGAAACTTTTTTTAAATTACTCTCAGTAAAAAGATTTCTAACACATGTTCAGCCCCAACTCAAATCCTCTTAGTTTCACTACTAAACATTGCTGTGGTTTTTACTGTTGATTTCGTTACCATGTAATGTCAAAGTGTTTAGTGAATGATCTCCATTCATGAGTTTCTTTCCGACCACAATTCTTTCACAAAGTTGATTGTTCAACGCTATCCTTCCAGGTTTTAATAATGTGTTGAAAAATTCTTAACCCTGTTTCAATATTTCAGCCCAATAATTTGACCCTTGGTGCCTTTTTCTTTCTTTTTTTTTAAACTTAGTGTTTGAAACAGCAATTGTCCATTCTCAACATTTCGTTAATTTTGTAATGCATACCTACAGCACCTTCCCTAATATTTTTCGACTCATCTTACTTCTCAGTGGTGAAACGATTACCAGAACACATCCAAGTAGATGATCCTGCAGTGGTGAGAAAGCTGGCCAAGAAGCTTGAAAGACAGCAGGTCAGCAAGTTTTCAGAATTGTTATTTACATGTCTTTGTCACCGCTCTTTCTTTATTCACTTCCTCCCTACTGACCATGTAGCTACTACATCACACTTACTTCAGATGCTTTACCTCCCATTTCTTCCAGAGGTCAGGGCAAGGGACCCGAGTAAATGTGTCTCAAGTTAAGGTCTGGCCCCGTACTGTGTGTGTGCAGTGGAACCTTTCTCTCTTTTTATGACTTTTTTTTTTTTTTTGTATTTGCTTCTTTAATTTATTGTTATTTTCTTCAGCGCACATTGAGATGAGCAAGGCTAGATAAGATGTCACTAATATGTGAAAACATTATTTATGTGATGTAGATGTTTATTTAGGCTAGCTGGCTGTTTCGTTGTGTGTTTGTGTTACGTAGGCTAGTTCTGTTGGGTTTCAGCTTGTTCTGTAGCAAACATTAGTCTTCTGTTTTGTTGCATTTTTATTCTGAATATAAAACAATAAGCTGTTTTGCTGCGGTAGCGCTCATCCCAAAGAGGAAATAATATTCTCTTCACAATAAGAGCTGACTGTGGCTTTCATTGTGCTGCAGACTGACAATATTCACTTTTTCTCGCTATTCTTACAGATTCCTCTGAGGTCAGAATATGGCTACAAAGTCAGCCTGTTCTCTCACCTGCACCAGTACAGCCGCAAGGCACCTCTCACACAGCTAATCAGGTACTGCATGATGTACTGCATGAAGTTTTTTTTGGGATATTTGAGTACAGGGAATTTTGAGAATAAGACATTTTTTAAGTTCCTAAAAAGTGCTTAAATTGAAAATAAAGAATGAAATACATATGATTACCTTATACAGTGGTTCCTCGGATTACGAGTAACGCGGTTTACGAGTGTTCCGCAAGACGAGCAAAGATTTTTAATTAATTTTGACTTGAAAAACGAGCATTGTCTTGGTTTAGTACCGTGTATCATGTATCACGCATGCGCTTCTTGTTTTGACACCGAGCGTCACGTCATCACTACTGAGCCAACGGTTTTTCTCTCTCTTGCGCTGCGGAATTGTAGGTAATCATCTCCCCTGCTGGGTCTTAGTGCCTGCAGAGTTTCTGAGTGTGCGTGTGTGTAAGGCAGAGAGTGTGCGTGTTTGTTTGGGAACCTGAGAGGTGGGGGGGGGGGGGGAGGCCTGTAAAGGTGTGTCTGCGCGCGTGTGAGATCTGCGCACGCACACACGTGCGCTCATTCACTTACACCAACATACACACACACACACTCTCTCTGCTTTACAGCCCCCCCTCCTCTCGGCTTCAAACACACTGAAACTCTGCTCTGTCGCGATTGTTTTTAAACGTAAGGAGCTGGTTAATTATTTGTTGTTTTACGTTACAGCAGTGATTCCGTTAGTATGCGCTCACGCGAGTGTGACTAGCGATGTTCCTTGCTAATTTTTAAACGGTTTTAAAAACGTTACACACACACACACGCACACACAGCGCCTGCGTGCACAAACGGGATGTTTTTTTAAATGTAAAGTGCAGGTTAATTTGTTTTATTTTTACTTTATATTTTGTGTTAATCATTTTTATGTATTTATTTTTTTGGGCTTTAGAACGAATAATTTGAGTTTCCATTATTTCCTATGGGAAAATTTAATTTGGTTTACGAGTGTTTTGGAATAGGAGCCCACTTCCAGAACGAATTGTGCTCGTAATCCGAGGTTCCACTGTACTCAGAAGCAAAGTGCAATTATAGCATGAAGACATTTGGTGTGTGAAGTTTCACAGATGTTCCTTTGTTTTCACTGTGATTTAAAAAAAAATTAACATTTGTTGAAATTTTACTCATTTTTCTTAACAGATAGTTTAATACATAAACAACCAGTAATCAATTAATCGTTAGTTATTAATGGAAACAAGATGCACTTTCTCACAATGCCAATAAATTAGGTATGTGAGAATGAACCCCAAATAGTTTAAGCAAACAAAATAATCATTGCAAGAAAAACAGTAATAACAGTAGTGTAATGGACCACTTCATCTGCCTACACTTTGGCATGCTTGTGAACCGCAAATTAATCGCAAATTTTTACCACAATAATGGTGTAGCTCACACGTGTGTAAATAGTATCCCATTTACTGGAAAGATGCCCAATCTGGCAACCATGCTTGCCCCCGCCCCTAAAGGCGAAAGTTAAGGGAACTCCCATTTCACTTATAGACCTGCTAAGCTTTACGCATGTAGTGTTTTGTTTTATTACTGTAATATTGTGTGTGGTTGCAAACTTAATCAAAGTAATAATTAAAAAAATTGTCCTCGCAGTCCTGCAATTTAACATCGCTGTAACTGTGTTTCATGCCAGTGTTGTGGTCTCTGCATAGAAAGTGTTATTTTATTAGTTTTATATAAGATGAGGTATTATAATAATATGTTACTAATAGAAGTGTCATTTTCAGCATCCCTGCCACAGTTATACACCCCTCCATAGTCCGGTTGGGTCTGCAGTACTCCCATGGCATCATAGCCGGCTCGAACGCACGCTCTGTGGCTCTCCTGCATGCCTTTAAACAGGTTTGATGCTTAAACTACTTAAGTATTTTCATTTACAGATTTCTGCATGATCGTGTAACACCAATACCGTTGCAGGTGATTCAAGACTACAGTACTCCCCCAAATGAAGAACTGTCCAGAGATTTAGTTAACAAACTAAAGCCTTACATCAGGTAATATAACCACGTCTAGTATATCAATAGTGTGAGGTTTTCAGTATGCATCAGTTTGATCAGATTAATTTGGCGTATGAGTCGTTTCATATTTCTACCAGATGTTTAAAATGACACAGAATTTTGGTCACTCTCTGTCTTTCTCTTCAGTTTTCTCAATCAGTGCCGCCCCCTGTCCGCAAGCATGGGTAATGCAATCAAGTACATCAAGAAAGAGATCTCCAATATTCCAAATCAGTGCAAAGAGGAGGAGGTGAGAAATCTAATTAAATAGTGACATCACTGTGGTATGTCTGTAAAAATATGAATGTTTAGACCTTTTGTAGCATTATTAGTGCATGTTATTATTATTATTATTATTATTATTAGTGTCTGTACTGTCTGACCATGTTCTGATTAAGTCAAGAACCGGGAAGATGGACATATCTTTTAGATGAGATGCGATGGGACAGGGAATTAGATCTTTGTTGTTAAATGAAAAGAAAAAATAATAAGGCCATTCCGATTTTCTTTTTTGACTTTTTTTATTTATTTATTTTTATAAAAATTTTTTAGCATACAGGTATGGCTAAACAGTAAATATATTTTTCATAAAGCATTTATTAAGCAGGGTAAAACAGCCACAATGGCTTTCAGGAGGTTTCACAAAACACCACATGATAAAATTACAGCTTTGTAATTAATATAAAAAAATATTTTTATTTCCGGGCTTTTTTTTCCCTCTTTTTAATGTCTATATAGGCTAAGAAGAAACTCTTGTCATGTATTGACAACTACGTGACCGAGAAGATCAAGTTGGCAGCCGAAGCCATCTCTAAATATGCAAGTGAAAAGATTAGCGACGGCGATGTCATACTCGTTTATGGCTGGTATGAAAATCAGTATCTATCTGGCTGCGTTTTAACTGCAAGATGAAGTTACCTGATTGTGGAATGTGCAATTATTTAAATGAGTACTGGCACTGTGTTTACTTTCCCAGCTCCTCACTTGTTAATCATATCCTGTGGGAGGCGTTTGAGAAACTCCAAAAGAAGTTTCGAGTCATCGTGGTGGACAGTCGGCCCAGACTGGAGGGCAGGGAAGCGCTGAGGCGCTTAGTGAAGAGAGGCATTCGCTGTACCTACGTCCTCATATCTGCCCTGTCATACATTCTGCCTGAGGCATGTGACATACACAAGTAGACAGCCACTCCTGTGTTTTATCGCACTGTACTAAACAGTATTCTTGTAATTACATTCGTCTACAGGTGTCCAAAGTGTTTCTTGGAGCCCATGCCCTTCTGGCTAACGGATATGTCATGTCAAGGGTAGGAACTTCCCAAATTGCCCTTGTTGCCAAGGCGTACAACGTGCCCGTGCTGGTCTGCTGCGAGACCTACAAATTCTGTGAACGAGTGCAGACCGACTCATTCGTGTCCAATGAGCTGGGTAATTATGATCGACTTGGATATTATAATACAATCTAATGACCTGGCATTTTTTAACTAATTATTAATTTTTAACTAGCCATATTTTCTTCCCCCCTCCAGATGACCCTGATGATCTGATCGTGACACGTAAGGGAAAGACCCAGCTGGAGAACTGGCAGAGCGTAAAATCCCTAGGCTTGCTGAACTTGGTTTATGATGTCACGCCTCCAGACTTTGTCGATTTGGTGATCACCGAGCTAGGCATGATCCCCTGTACCTCCGTGCCTGTAGTGCTACGAGTGAAGAATGTAGATCAGTGATGAATGTAGATCAGGCTTTCCTGTTGCATCTGTTTATTCACAAGCCTGCACACACTGCGCATCTGGTCTAGAATAAATCTTCATCTAAAATGCCACTTCCTTTTCAGTTCATGCTGTTCTGTCATTTTTTGTTCTCGTTGACAGGACATCAACTGCAGCACTTAGCAGTTTCTGTACTTGTACAGTTTCTGAATTTCCTTCAGAGGTTTAGATAGGTGTGTTTGTGTGTGTGTTTGGGGAGTAAAATGGATTGCATTACTATAATAATAATATGGAATAAAATGATGTAAAGCAGACACGTTGAGAGCGGGAAATGATCTGGTAGTTTTCTACTTGTCTAGTCATTAAACCAGTAGAAAGGGCTGACTGAATATATTAATACAAAGAGCTCCATGGACCAATTTTAAGCTGTATGTTTATCACCGAAACAAGTTACATCGTCGGTTTGTATGTGTGAGGCAGTGTAAGAAAATGTAGACGATGGAAAAAGTAAGTTGCATTTGACATCAGTGACCAGGGTTGGGATTTGCTACTTATAACTCAGGCCAAAGCTGGACTTCAATTTACTTATTTAAAACATTTTTTTGTTCTTTCTTTTCATACATAGATTTGAAAGTATATATGTATTTATGTTATCTGGAACAGAATTAAATTTTTGTTAGTAAATGTTTGACTACAGACATGACCCAGGCCTTCATACAAATTCAACTGCACTTATTTAATCCCCCAAAAAACCCCATGCACATGAAACTTCTTACAGAATTTATTTTTAACATGATCTTTGTACATTCCATATATTAATACTAACATTTATTTCATGTGAGGATGCGTAATGCCAGTTGCAATAATACTATTGAATATGAACACTGTTGGATTAAAGAAAAGTGGTTACTGTTAGACGTACATGTAACATTCTAAGTTTTAGCACTCCTGTCTTTTTGAGGTTCTTTGACATTTGGATGCATATTTGAAGGTGACTAAGTTCGGTGTAAACGTATTTGGCAAGCACAAAATCATTATACGAGGGTGAGTCAAAAATGATCTGCACTCTGGCTGTAAAGTTAAATTAACTTTTAGAAACGATGGATATCAGTCCTCTGCATTTAATCCTCAATTTAGACTCCAGCTCTTCAATAAGCATCTCATTGTAACAAGCACTGTTGATTGTTGAACCTTTTTTTCTGAGAATGTTCCAATACTGGCCCTTAGAGAAGCCCACAAAACTCTTAAGTATAAAGTTTCCAGCTGATGGTTGACTTTCAGTGAATGAGGAGGTTTCCGGTCCATACCCTATCGTTTAGTCTGAGGCTCGTATTGATGATTCCGTGTCACCGGTAGTGATTCTCTTGAAGAAACTTTCACCTTCCTTAAAATATCTGTTTGCAAATATCCAAACGCTTCTGTTTATGCTCATCAGTGTGTTGTTACAGTACCCACTTTTTAAAACTAATCCCACCATGCTGCTCTTCTTTTGTGCAAATCACAAGTGGGGCATCCATTTTTGCTCACACCGCCATTACAAATAAACCGATTTAACATGTTCATACCTGCACAGCGCTGAGATGACAGTGCAGCCAATAAAAGGTTTAATATGCCTGGAGTGCAGATAACTTTTGACTCACCGTTGTATAACCTGTACTGAGTAACCATGTATATTTCACAACAATCAAAAAAACTAATGATAAAATATACAAAAAAAAAAAAATGCCCCACTCTATGCCAGGTCTAGTAGCGTTACATTTAGGTTAAAGATTTTGTCCCATATCCAAAAGACTATCAATGCTTTTCTTGAGAGAGTACAGAATGTGATTGAGACCAAACATAAGAGTCATCACCACCAAGAGGTGTAAATTTAAGGGCATTGTACACTTGAGTATTCTGTATATATTTTGTACAGACACACACATTCTCTTAATGTGCACTACTCAGTAGAACTGATCACGAGCCCCGAATGAAATCTAGTCATTTTGATTCAGAGTATTTACTCCAAGCTACAGTATATACCTGCAGTCCAAACGATACTGCATCCCAGTGTAACACATACCTGTATGATCATGCAGTTTATTAGGGTGTTGGTTATTCATTGAGCATCAGCAGCTCTGAAGCAACAAGCAGCATCTAAATGACGTGTTGCAAAACTTCTCAACCTGATCACGTGATTAGACCAAAGTCTTACGGGTTTTTTGTTGTCGCTGTTAAAAACAGATCAATATTTCGTGTTTCCTTCAGCTTTCTACCAGTTGCCAGGTGACCCAAGAATGCTGATGTGTTTGATTTTTCGCCTTTGTGTGATCCATAGTAGCACTGAAGCAACAACTGTGGATGCACATAATATTGCCAAGACTTCCAGCATAGGAAAATGGCCCTGCAGTTCAGAAAAGAAACATTGTTAAAAAAAAATTGTCTCCAATCTTCTGAACGGTTTCAGTAACTGATTTGTTCTTTCCAGTACAGATGGACTATTGTAAGCTGATATTCTTACCTCTCTTAGGCACTTGTATCCGTGGAAGTTGTGGGCACAGCTGCACTGAGAGAATCCCGGCCCATAAGGCATGCAGATAGAGTTCTCAGGGCAGTCCAAGGCTGAAGTCAGGATGATAAAAAGGCATTTGTAAAATCTTAAAACTGAAGAACAGCAGTGATTTGCAGAAATGTTCTACGGTGTGATTGACTTACACATCTGCCCAGTTTGATTGCAGGAATTCCTCTGTCCTTCACACAGCCGGGTGTCATCTTTAACATCCACTCTGTCCCATGATGTGTTGCCACCAGGACACTCCAGGTTGATGGGCAGTATGCTGAGAAAGAGCTGATGTTAGATTAAGTACACAAGTAGAACTGAGGTCTGAAATGTGATTATATAATTACTTACAGGTGGCTCAGATTATTAAAACCTTGGAATATAAAATCACTTATATTGGAAATAGGGTTGCTCGAGAGGTCTCTGCAAAAGAAAAAAAGGCATCCAATTAAATTCCAGACATAGCTTGTGTGTATTTACACTTTTTGTCCCTTTTAATCCTACCATATACTGTAGGTGTACTTTTTTTTTCTTTTTTCATTAAACCATACAGTAACCTATAAAGCTAATTTTTCAGCATTAAAAAAATATTTTCAAGCATAAAAAACATCTAACTTAAGGCATGAACCAGTGAGAAACAGGTGTAGATGATGACAGACGATCAGGTTGGTGATTGGTATACTGGTGATGCGTCATTAGGTTACGACTGGGGGCCTGGATCCTATCCCAGGAACCTTTGGGTTTAAGGTGGGATACACCCTCGACAGGATGCCACTCCATCGCAGGGCACACACACACACACCACAGGAATGCATGTCTTTGGACTGTGGTTGGAAACCCACCAAGTACAGGGAGAACATGCAAACTCTGCGCACAGTCCCAAGGTGGGAATCGAACACTCTTGGAGGTGCAATGCCACAGTGCTAAAAACTACTCCACCATATTGCACAATATCATTAAATTTAATATAAGGAAATATGGCATGGCAATACTGTACATAATTTTTTTTCTATTCCTTTGTCCTTGCCTTATAATGGGTACACACCTCTGATTTTTATTCTTTCTTTATTTCCATCCTGTGAGTCTCAATATTTAATACTTCAGCCTTTTTCTCTTGTGTAAATATTGCAGATTTAGACTCTGTCGAATAATGCTGTCTAGTTTTAGGAGCTTGTTACCAAATCTAACAGGGTTTTCATTTTCTCTTGACAATAAAAACCACTCCAGTAGGACTTCATTTGGTCTAATTAGAGCTACAACACTGATATTGTAGTGTGTTGTAGTGGTATAAGTGCATCAGTTAAAGATCTGTGAATCAACAATATCTGGCCAAGAGTGGTGTTGTAACAAGAAACTCATTACCACATACACACTCATGTCTGCAGTGTGTGTGTGAGACAGTTGTGCTTGGATTGAGCCACCTTCCTGGACTGCAATTAAGCAATAAGTGTATAGTTTAAAGCACAAATAAATACATATTATCTATGCCTATAGGCATAGATAATATGTATTAAATATGTATATGATATGAAATATGTATATAAATATGTATAAAAAGCAATATATATAGATATGTTGCTTTTTTTTACTTACATGATAACCGCTGGAGCAGCTGCATTAAGGTCCTCCACTTGTCTTAGAGAACAATTAGATAAATCCAACCTGAAAGAATGATATACAGTATATCTCAGATACAGCTGCATGTTATGACGTCACATGTTTCAATAGAAGTTATTGCACTGAGTTCCTACCCCAGAATATTCTCCTCTGCATCGTGAAAACAGCACCGAGCCTCAATCCTGCCTTCTGATGCCTGGCAGAACCTCCACACAGCACTCTGGTTCTGTACAGCTCCTTCACACATCTGGCATAACTACAGGAATCAGACATGAACTGTTAACATGGGGGGGAGAACAACACTAGTCCCAGTTGCTTTTTCTGTCACAACCAGCCAACGCAAAGAAAATAGCGGACTTATAGCCGTACCTGAGCGTCCGTAGACCGACAGTCGACGTGGATGCTGGATAAAATAAATAAAATGTTAAATAAATATACCGTAGAAGAGGTACAAATGCAAACCCTAGCTCTCATTTTAACCCAAAACTCGCGTCACATGACATACTCTGTGTCACGTGACCTGTCCATTGATGCCAAACCACTCGGCGCTGCATTTGCGCAGACGTCACTTATTTAACGAAGAAAAATCACTAGTTGTACCAACATGATCACCCAACAATGTAATTATTTTTGGACTGATATATAATACTAAATATGAATCACATCATTCAATAAGAATACGTCTAATTTGATGCATGGATTACTAAAGTTTAAAAGCAAGTATAAAAATATTTGAACAGGAGTTCCTGCATCTAGATGTTGCCATCTAATCCTAATAACATCACACAAAATACTAGTTAGACCTAATTAGATCTCTCTGATTTAATTTTATGACTTTAATGAAACGCGCTTTAATATACCCTGCGGACTCGGACGGAACCATGACTTTATTCGAGGGTGGAAATGTGTTTAGAAGTAAAATGATATTTGGTAGCACAAAGTAAATGTAAGGCGTGCATGAATGATTAAAGGTTGTTTTGAAATAACGTGTAACAAAGTATCACACAATAGAAACATTTTAAGGCGATACCATGTAAAGTCGAACCCCCCCACCCCTTTTTTTTTTTAATGGTTTGAACCAAAGGACTGTTGCAATGCTTAGAGAGAGACTGAACACACATTGAATATATTAGCGACCTTTGGTAGAGTGGAAGGAAGGGAGGCGTTGTAACGTTAGCCAGGCTGCTTCCTTATCATCGTAGGTGAAGATCGTACAGTCGATTTTGGTAGACAAATGATCAGCCGTTTGTAATTATTATTATTTTATTTTTTGCATTCGTTTCCTTTACTCGTTTGTACCGGGTATTTTGCAGACCGCACATTTCCATGCAGTACGGTGTTTCGAAGTTCATCTGCTTTGGGCGTCTATTAAAAAACCAGTTGCTGTTTTTGGTGGGGTTTTTTTTTTTTTTTTTTTTTTGCACTTTGCATCGGAGACAGATTTTGTCTAAACATGCTGAAAAAGAGCCAACAATGAAGGCGGAATTACTTCCAATTGCAACATGGCTGCTGCTGCTGCTTCCCAGACGTCTATGGGAGAAGTTTAGTCCCTGACGCAGAAGTTGTTTTGTTCAAGGTTTATCTTTTCCCTCCCAAAGCTCAGGACTTGTCTATAAATCTTGTCTTTTGCTTTTGGGTTGTAAGAGACAAAACTGCGCAGTGGAAGAGACAAGGGCTCCTCGGATACTCCTGTATCCAATCCAGTCTGTGATCAAAGGACTTCACTCGGATGTACGGATCTGTTACTTTGTAACATCTGATCCTTGATCTCCAAATCCAGTCTCATTCCATTCCATCTCATCTCTCAGTCTTTATTGGAGAAGACAAAACAAAAAACAATGCATTTTTCTATTCCTGAGACCGAGGTTCGCGCTGGTGAAAACGGATCTACATATGTGGTGAGTGCTTTGGGAGAGTGCTGATTTATTTGCTTTGCCTATAATAAATATTTCTTTCATTCATGTAACCCTGTCTAGTGTGCACACTCATTATATGAGTTACTCATTATTATGCTTTCCGTCCTGAACATTCCTCAGCATTCAAATTGTTCTACAGCTCTGTGTGTGTTTTTTATTTTTTTATTTTTATAGACTACGTCTTTTTTTTTTTTTTTTTTTTTTTTTCACATGGAATAATTATGCCCAGGACCTTTAAAAAAAAAAAAAAAAAAAAGCCATATTAAAGGTCATCAAGGTTGTTACCATGTCATGCACAGGGCTGTTCAAGATAATTAACCTCAGGCTTTATGGAAAGTGTGCTGTCATCCTCCTGACAGTGGAGTCCAACAAACAGCACACTCAGGGGAAGGTTGCTCATAGGAAATGTTTCTAGCTTTCGATAGAAAAATAAATAGATAAAAAACAAAACTATGTAAGATGTCCATCAGAGAACCAAGCGAGAAACATCATATATAAAAAAGAGGGGGGGGGGGGGCGCAAATACTTTTCCTGCTTTCTAACTGATTAGTGTATGTGCCTTTGTGTGGTGACGCAGACAAAATCAGATTTGGTAAACAGGTACGTTTTTAGTCTGCCTTCCTGTCTGGTATTTCTCTTTCCTCATGAACGAGTCTTTATTTGAAGGAAAGTGCAGTGTACGTCCTGATGACATGTTTTACCTTCCTGCTTAAATGAGGAGTCTGCGATACTGGAGGAAAAAATATATATTTGAACTCTACAGTTAAACAAGTACACCCCTGCCTTTTTATGTGCCCACAAATTAATGAATGTACATTACCATGGCAGCGACACTAACAACTTTACTAGCTGACCGATATGAATATAAAACATCAGGCTACAGAGTTAGGGCTGTGTCCAAAAACCACAGATGGCTTTCGAACTGTTCGCTGTAACTGACAAAGTGTATTGGAATAGAAATGCTGACTCCTCCTTTAATTTGTGTATCTACAGTAAATGTCCTAGCAAGGCAAAGCTTTCTAGTCCTTCAAAGACCATTTCATCTATAAGGTTGCGTTTCTGGCATGGACATTAGATTATTTTCTTAGTAGTTTATTTGTACTTTTTATGGCCAAAAGTGCAACAATACCAATTTTT
Organism: Clarias platycephalus; assembly: GCA_030068275.1. NCBI lineage: Eukaryota > Metazoa > Chordata > Actinopteri > Siluriformes > Clariidae > Clarias > Clarias platycephalus. Next base: position 5,621,019 of record JAQQZT010000020.1, on the reverse strand, counting down.
GGTATTGAAGGTTGAGGGTTTGAGCCCCAACACTGCCAAGCTACCAATATTGAGCCCTTGTTAAGACCCTTAAACCTATCTGCTCTAGGAACGCTGTATTCTGACTTACCCTGTGCTCTGATCCCAGCTTCCTAACTGGGATATGCAAAAAAATAATAATAATAATAATTTCACTGTGCTGTAAGGTCCATGTGACAAATAATTGAATTTAAATTTTTATCTGAAACTGTACCACAGCAGGGATTTGAGAACATTTAAAAAAGTCATGGGTATTTTGCAAGCTATGCAAAAGTACAGAGGACAGAACAAAAGGTTACAATTTCCATGTAACACCTAGTCAGCCAAATGTGCAGATGGGTATCTCTCACCATGAGCATGCACGTGTGTTTAACAGTTTGCCACAAACCACTCTTATTGTGCGATCAGTGCAACCTTGGGATATAATATATTGCTTAACCCTAATAGTTTCATTATTATACTATTGATATTTGTCACTTCCCGTTCCTGTGGGGGGGGGGGGGG
>JAQQZT010000020.1:5596842-5609776 GCA_030068275.1 Clarias platycephalus | reverse complement strand
GTGTGTGTGTGTGTGTGTGTGTGTGTGTGTGTGTGTGTGTGTGTGTGTGTGTGTGTGTGTGTGTGTGTGTAAGGTCATTTTGGGTTGCCTGGCTCCATGAAGTGTTGTTTTGGACCGGTTTTCATGTGCATGTTAGCTGGTCTGCATGAGGAACAGAATGAGAGATTATGCAGGCTTTGCTTTGTTGTTTCATCTGGTCCACAGAGAACTGCAGCTATTTCAGAATCCTCCCACATTATGTTTATGATTTTAATAAGCTGGAGTATTCAGCCAAAGGTTTGGTTATGTAGATCTATGATTCTCATAGACGGGTCTGGGGAGGCCTGAAGCATGTTAGAAGTAATTATGCTTATAAATAATGCCAACTAGAGTCTAATTTTGATTTAGATTTAATTTAGTTCAGAAATACAAAACTAGGTCTGCGTGATTTGATTAAGAAAATCATACTGCAATTTTTTCCCCGTTTTTTTTATAAAAATAAAAAAAAGTTCATGTTAACCTCTTTAAAAAAAAAAAAAAACTTAAGGATGTGGATGATTCCTGACTTTTCCTTGTCCACAGCATATTCAATTTCAATCATTTCCCCAAACATCTATTTACACTGCCTGGTCAAAGAAAAGATTTAATTTGATCACCTGTTATAGCTTTGATTACAGCACACAATGTGGATGTCAGGTCATCAGCTGACTTCATTTATTGTCACATAACGTTGCTAAGCCTAGGCTGTCGGCGCTATGCATGTGCTTCCCTCCTTACCCTGACCATTCTTACCATTGCTCTGGAATAGGGTTAATCTGAACTCATCAGACCACATGTCCTTTTTTTCATTGCTCCAAAGTCCAATCTTTATGCTCCCTAGACAATTCAAGCATTTTTTTTTTTTTTTGATTAGTCTCACTAAGAGGTGGTTGTCTAATTGCCAAACAGATGTTTAGTCCCAATCCAGTGAATTCTCATCAGTGTATGTGTATGAATGCTCTTACTTTCATAGTGCTGAACCATTAGCTTTGTGGAAGAACACTATTAAACTGTCCTTTCAGTTTTTCCATTAAATGATAGTGTTGAAGGCTTCTTGACCCAGTTCCAGTAATTCCATATCTCAATTGTTTTCTATGATTGATGCAACCCAATTTGACCCTTCTGAAATGGCGACCTTTTTTTGTATGTATCAGACATCTGATGTTTCTCCTCAATGTTAAGTTGTTTATCTACTTTAGAAGTTTATCTGCAGTTTTCCAAAGACACGCTGTTCAGACGCTTGCTGTTTTCTCTCTGCCACAGGAGACACAACAGATCCCCACTGAAGAGGTCCAGCTGGAAGTGCACTTATCCAACAGCCAGAAGGTCAAAGTCAATGTTTTGACGTCAGACCAGACTGAAGATGTCCTTGAGGTAAAGGCGCTGTGGTTTTGTGTTATGCTGTTTTAGTACTTGTGCAAGAATTTTAGCTAAGGTACAGTATAAACTAAGGTTGACAGACAGCGTTATCAGGAGGCATTCCTCTGGCTTATCCGTTGTTCCAGCTGGGATACTTCAACTGAATAATGTGTGTTTGTTGTGAAGAAATTTTAATAAAAACGTACAATCGGCTAGCCTTAAATAAATAACCATGATGGCAGCTTTAAAGCCTGCTGGGAAATGTCCGGTCAGACTTGAGCTTCACTTGAGTGACGCATGTCTTTGGAGAGAGAAACATGTTCCAAATTAGTTGTTCACACAGAAAGGATTTACTGCTGAGAGCTTAAGATTCCTGCCAACCCCCAAATCCAGAAAAGATTAATTTCAAGGAGCTTTATGTTTTCACATTGGCGCTTGTTCATTTTCTGCTTAATTTTATATCCAAATGGGAGGAGGCGCAGTGCTCAACTGAACGCTGTCTGAAGAGTGTGAGGTACACTTCCGTGTTTGCTCCAATACCGTTTCTCTTGCATTGCATGTGCTAAATGTTTCTCTCCATTGAAGATGCTCAGTGTTCCTTATGGGGCTAGAATATACTCGTGGTGGTAGGCCTTAGAACGGGCCGACATTTTTATATATGTAAAATAGAGAGCGAGCGAGATGGAGACATGGAGAGAGGCATTAAGGAAGAGGGCTTTATAGCATTATATATATAGTGCCTCAGGGCTGTGCACAACCTAGGGAATATGCTAAACTGAATTTTATTCAAGTTTTCAAACAACTATACAAACATGACTTAAAAAAATAAATAAAAATAAAAAAAATATATATATATATATAATTTTTAAAAAGGGGCGGGGTCACGTAGGCAAAGAAATAGCTCATATTCACTTTTTTTTTGTTTTTTTTTGCTAGCTTCTGTGACCAATAATAATACACGCATTTTAGTTTAGCATTTTTGCGACGTCACTCCCATATTCCAGGAGCTGTACAATTTACTCGTTTTAAAAGTAATGCTAACTTTGATTCTACACGACATATTAGGAAAAACACTCCGCACTGTTTGAATTTTAAGGGGTTAATCCACCTGTGTGTGTGTGTGGGGGGGGGGGTTTAAGTGCAGTACTAAAATGTTTGTCTGCAGAGCATGTGCGACCATCATTACGGCCTTTCTACACCTTTTACGGCAGCTGGTATCTACTGCATTTCCCGCCTTTCAGTACACCGCGCTCACGCTACATATGTTTATCCTGCTAGCGTGCGCGCGCGCGAACTGTCCACTACTAATTAATCAATCGCGGAAGGCAGATGGACAGATTTTTTTTTTTAAGTGTCTGAAAATATTCTTGATACAATACACTAATACTGTTGTTTTACAGTACTGTTTTCTTTTTCTTTTTTTCATAAACATTTCACTGCATTCGTGTAAGTTTGTGATTGAGCAGTTCAGGCTTGGCGTGTAGCCCAGTATAGATGCACAATCAGCAACAAAGTCTTCCTTTTATACAGCTGAGTTGGGAAGATTTGAGTTGCTGTAGCCACCAAGCTGAGTCAGCAAACACGTTGCAGTTTTAATGTTGCGCCATATAACGTACAGCGTTTGAAGAATATATATATGTAGGTCATCGTAAAAACACAAGATAATCAGAAAGCTAATGTGACCACTTGAGATGTTAAGTACGTAATAAGCCTTTAAACAGAACTTTTCTGCTCGTCACTTGCTACGATGCATTGCAGGGCTAGAGGGTTTTATTATGCAGCACTCATCAGGTCTTCACTGTGGCCAGATACAATTGAGCGCCAGCTGTGTCACCTGCATAGTCCTCACCTGAAGCGCATTTCACCGCACAGATAAAACAGCAAGCTTGCCTTCTGCGCTACAACGATCAGTATTCAGATGTTTAGCACCTCATGATGCAGCCGTGTTTATGGTTTATATTGATGACTGACTTAATCCCGAGATCCTCTGGCTGTAACATTTGGTATCCAACAATAATTTCTATTTCGCAAGCTATCAAGTTTTTATTTATTTAATTTTTTTTATTTTAAAAACCTAACCTATCCTACATACATACTGTAACATGTGTGGACCTTCATGTTTACATGTTTGCTAGTTGCTAGCAAAAACTTTTAAATTCAGTATCAACTCAATATTAGACTTTGCCTTGAATGTTCGACTTCATGATTCATAACTGTCCTCTCTGTGAGCTGGCAGGTTGCTGTGCTATTGATCGTAGTTTGTTAGTCATTTAGCTAAACACCATGTTTTAGGTGGTGTATTACAGGGCACAGTGAGGATTGAAGATTAATTCTCTGTGGTGTCTCTTCTCCCCTTAATAGGCAGTCGCATCGAAACTGGAGCTGCCCGATGATTTGGTGGGTTATTTCAGTCTCTTTCTTGTTCAGGAAGGAGCTAACGGAGGCTATACATGTGAGTACCCAAATTTAATTTCCTGGTTGATGTGTTTTATTGAAATTTCTGTATGAATATGCCTTAATTTGTAAAAGCTCCTTCCTTGCTGGATGGAGCTGAGCTGTGAAATGCAGTTTAATTGATCTCTTCTTGGTCAGTTCATTGAATCGATAAGTCAGCTGGTGAAACGGTGGCTTATTGGTTAGTACGGTCACCTTGCACCTCCCGGGTTGCACTTTCCGCCGTGTGTGTCATGTGATTGTGATGGATTGGTGCAGGGTGTTTGTATATGGAAATGCTGAATGATTTTGTACATAATTATGCAGACATGATAAACATACAGTATATAACAAAATTGGTTCAGCATATACTGTAATATGGTGCCTAAGACTTTTGCACAGACTTTGTGTGTGTATAAATCTTTCGCTTGTTTTAGGACTAATAGTTGCATATATTTTATATTGGATAGTCTACTTTAGCTTTTCTTTTACAACCTACTACAGTACTATTCCTATTATCTGCACATATTCACGACCCGTCACCTTCTTTTTCTTTTTCATTGTAAAGATATGCTGCTACTATTTGCACTTCTGGTGGATGCTAAACTGTGTTTTGTTGCTGGTTACCTTTATAGCGCAATAACAAACTCCATCTATTTATCTATCTTATCTAATCCGGCTTTCTCTAGTCTGTTCAGTAGGTAAGTCAGGATGTTTTTATCCAGTGTCCACATATTAAATAGTTTCCGTTGTGCATATAGAGGCTTTAAACATTGTATTATGTACAATGTAATAATTTATATTTTCTGAAATCAGTTCACTTAATATCAGCGAGATCTGCCCTCATGTCATGTGTATTAGGAGTTGAGAGGCTGTTTGAACAAAAGCTGTTCATTTACAGGTGAAAACAGAATTCCAGAGGGGAAGTTGTAGTAAGCCTGTATTAGTATGACATTAACAACCTTGCTGCAGGCTCATCACCTAATTAATGACTGTTTAACAAGCAAGCGAACTTTACTTTATAAATCAATACCTTTGTTTTTTTTTTTTGTTTTTTTTTTGCTGTTTTGCAGTCAGATGCTTTCCCTTCAACATACCCAACATAAAGGAACATAAAGAAGAAAAAAAAAAACCAATGACTTTGTCTGCAAAAAATATTTCTGTTCTATATATTTAAGATTCAGGACATAATATTTAGATGTGTACAATGATAGTTTGTCAAGTTATTCCCTCAGCTTGCTCATCAGGGACAATCTAATAATTTTGATGTATACATATTGCCTCACACAGTTCAAACTCCTTTCCCTAATTTTCTTTTTGATTCTGTAAACCTGATTTGCGACAATGACCTTTGTTAAAAGAGCTATATAAATAAAACTAATTGAATTTAAGGTATTGGAGGCCAAGAGATAAATCCTTTAAATATTACTTAAAAAAAAAAAAAAAAAAGCTTTGTGCGCTATAAATATAGAACTTTTTTTTTTCTTTTCAAGAAAGTATGGTTTGTGTCTTTTTGTGCATTGCTTTTATGTTCAGGAAATGATCACCACTTTACCACTGGTTACACCTTTTTTTTATGGTTAAATTCTAAAATACATATAGTAATATTAGTTAAAGTAATGGTTAAATTCATAAAAAATACTAAGAAAACCGAACCATGATTTTTGCATACCGTTATACCTCTATTTATATATTTTTTAAAAAGGCCTTTTTAAGGACCGTGGTCTGTAAACAGTGAGATGTCCTGTTCCAGTTGTTGTGCTTTCTTGCCTGGAGTCTTTCACTAAATAAAAATCTATTCTTGGCTGCCAAACCTGCAGCCTCAGCAATATGCAAAGCAAATTAGATTAGATCTATTGTCTTTCAGCTGAGATGCCCTTCACAGCTTTCTTATTTCAGATTTTTCTGCATTTTTTTTTATTTAGTTTTTGTTCTTTCCTTCTCTCATTCACTATGTCTGTGTAGCCATTCCTGCTGTTTAAGTCTTCCTTTTCATTTTGTCAGTATGAGTGTATTTTAATGCAAGTTTGATTGCCACTTTGCAATCTGTCTCCACCAAGTAGAAATACAGACGTGTACTTTTCCTAGGGGAATTCCTTCTCTCTTTAGTCTTCCTATCTCTTTTATGTTCACTCTTTCTTCTCGCTATATCTCTGTCTTTCTCCCACTCATTTGTTCGCCAAGGATTTCTTTGGGAGCAGGGTTGAGAATTTGTTAGATATATGAGAACGCACAATCTACTGTATAGGAGTCCAGAGCATCTGGAGAGTCATGCATATGGTCTGTAGGGAAGTGAAGAAAAACCGTATCAGCCTTTAAACAGAGCAGGCGACCATGTTAAAACAATTAAGAAATAATGATAATCGTTCAATTACTTGTCACATGTACTTTACAGCTCAGTGAAATAATTTTTCTCGAACCCCCGACCTTACGATCAGTCTTAGCCAATTGAGCCACCTCTTCCCAAGCTAGCACTGAAATAGATAGCTGGTACAGGAAATGAAACTCTTATAGCCTTGCAATACTGTCCTTCCTCCACACAGTGTTCTTGGTATGCTGTTTATCACATTCATTTCAGAGGTTCACCTTGACCATTTCTTTCCCCCTGTCTCCCCTCATCGTCATCTGCTCTCCACAGAAAGGAAAATCTTAAACAGCTGTTTTGTCTGCCGACTCCCCTCTCATATCCTCAGCTCGCCAACTAATAAACCTGTCAGTTAGCCAGACGGATTTCTCTTCATCACTCATGGTTTGTTTTCATCATCAGAATGTCCTTGAGGGCTACTCATACACTTTCTCCTGTCTCTCTGTTCTCTCCCGCTGCGCTGCAGTCGTGAGAAAGCTGCAGGAGTTTGAGCTGCCCTTCGTGTCAGTCACCAGCCTGCGCAATCCCGAGTACCACATCGTCCTCCGCAAAAGGTACACCATGACCTCAGCATGTTTGATCACTGCACATGTTACCTCTGGGTTACTAAGCCATTCATCCAGGGTGGTATTTTCCCTTACAAGAGCGTGCTGCGTTAGCACTCGCACAGTGGTTCGGCAGTGGTTCAGGAAGTTTAATAAACCCATTTTCAAATCCATATTGTACATTGTGGTCTTGCACGCACACACATTGAAAAAGCAAGGCAATGGAACCAGAGTGAGACTCCCTTGAGACCTTTTCTCACAAGAATAACTAAGACATTCTTGCCATCTGGGATTTCCTGTAATCCTTTCCTGTCACTTCTTTAAATGTAGTGTATAGGTTTACTTTCCTACTCCATTAGCCCAGCATGCTTCTCAAAGCAATTCACTAGACAAGCCAAGACGGCTTGACGCAGCATGAATTGGGCATTCTTTCTGGATACACTTACTGTAACACTGCATTAGTGCTCAAATCAAGGTTCCATGTAGGATAAGAAGTAGAAAAATATTTAGATTAGCTTAATTATTGATACTGCGACACTTTGCCCTCTGGCAGGCCTGATCCGTGTTGTGAAATTGTTCTTCTCATATCCTCTCACCGTTTCACAATACCCTGTCCCCCCCCCCATCCTATCCACCACACGCACTCACACACGCACATCCCTTTACCCTTCCCACAAAGAATTCTGGTATTTCTAAAAGGCACAAACTGCATTTCCCCTACTTGACCACATACAAGTGATCCAGTCCAACTGGCCAAGTTTTCAATCTAGAATGTCTGAATCTCAATGTTTAAAAAAGCTAGAGTTTCGACCAAAGCCGCACAGTTTCAACATAATTTCTTAATGATTTCTCATGCGCTCCAGCCAAGCATCTCTAAAGAATATTCTTATAAACCTCCTAATAAGCTTTGATAATAGAACCTCTGTGATCGAAATCAGATTCTCCAGTGCTTGTATTTTTAGTTGACACTTGTCTGTTAAATTAACTTTTATCCATACATCTACACTTCTAATTCTAATGTACTCACCTGAAATATTTTGGTTAAATCTTAATAACAGAATTTTAGAGGTTTCTCTTTCCATAGGGCTAAATCTCACAAGGGTTCACTGGTAATTCTGTGTGTGTTCCGTTTTTCCACAGTTACTGGGACTCTGCATATGACAGTGATGTAATGGAGGACAGTGTGGGTCTTAGCCTGATATACGCTCAGGTATTGCAATTTTTCTTCTTCTTCTTCGTTCTTTAAGGTTTTCTGGTGTTTTATAGCTGATCTTGCTTATGTATGTCCTTTAAATGTATGCTGCCTTGGGGCACACAATGTGTGGCGAAGTGTGTGAAAATGATTCCTAATACTCCACTCCAGATCCACTCTTTTGATACCACAATTCCTGCAAGTCCATGACAATATGCCAGTGCCGTGAGGGAATAAAAACACTGTAGATGTAATAACCAGGTCATTCAGTACATTCAGGTCATCAGCTGACTTCATTTTATTGCCACATAACGTTGCTGAGACCTGACCAACTGAAATAACCCCAGATCAGAATACTTCCTCCAGAGGCTTGTACAGTAGGCGTTGTGCATGATGGGTGCGTCGTGTCATGCACTTCCCTTCTTACTCGGACACGTCCATCTGTCTAGTACAGGCTCAGTCTGAATTCAACCTTTTTTTTTTTTTTTTTTTAATGCAACTTCCCCAAGAGTTTCAGTGATTCGATGCTTATGGAGCAAGATTCCTTACAGTCTGACTGCCCTAGGGAACTGTAGGGTTGATTTTTACCCTAATGTCGTCCTCTGTATGCATTAATATGCGGACACATGGAAGTAAAGCTTGCCTTTTCTCTTCAGACGGTGTCGGACATTGAGCGAGGCTGGATTCTTGCCAACAAAGACCAGCACAGACAGCTGAAATCCCTGCAGGAGAAAGGCTCAAAGAAAGAGGTGAGCACAGACGCATCTGATCTCCAGAGCTCCAGCATTTCTGTTACTGAGATGGAATTTGTTTTCCGAGATGGTAGCTGTTATTCACTTTAATCCATGTTGCCTTATAGTTCATCAGATTGGCTCAAACCCTGAAGTATTTTGGTTACATCAAGTTTGATCCCTGCATCACGGATTTTCCCGAGAAAGGCTGCCACGTTATCGTCAGCGCCGGCAACAACGAGCTCAACTTCCATGTTAAACTCCCCAACAACCAGATGAAGGAGGGAAGCTTCAAAGTCACACGTATGAGATGCTGGCGAGTCACGTCATCAGTAAGTGTCGATTTTGTCGAAGGGTTGTCTGACGGTGTCAGCTTTGTGTTAAAGGGTTGTTTAGATTTAAGGCCTAGCAGCTTATCTAGGTTAATAAAGATTCAGCTGGGTTCTACAAGCTGCCTCAGAGACAAAATATGAGCTAATGATAAAATTTGAGAAATAGCCTTGACGTGAGGTATGTAAAATGGCTCTCTGCCAGTTTCCATCACATATTCCTGCAGGCAGAACGAGAGCGTGACTCCCCTCAGGCAGCAGCGGAGTAAATATTTCAGTTCCGCCAAGCTGAGAGGAGAGTCAAAATAGTTTCTGGTTTACTGTAATTGGCTGAAAGCAGGCGCTCTCATTAAGAAGCAACACCCACATGAGCCTGTCATGCATCCATCTTAGTCCTGGCATTTAGGTAATTATTCATCTGCCTCAGTGCGGAGATGTATTTTCAACAGAACGCCTCTGCATTCCAATACACTTGCAGCTTATTGGCACTTGACTGTGAGATGAGTAATATAATCCACAGTGTTGTTGTTTTTTTTCCACCTAAACAAATTAGAGATTGTTTCACATACTTTTGTTTGGATCGGGATATATAGCATGTATGCAAACTGTCTTGTTTTTCTAGGTGGAAAGTACTGCAGGACTTGTTTTAGCTTTTGAAGGAAGCATTTTCAGACAAAGTGGCCTCCCACGCAGATAGCCAGTCTCCGGTTATTATTCTGGGGTTTTCAGAAAAGGATGTGGAAACACTTTGTGTATTTTATTTTTCAGTTCTTGTTAGCTGAAGGGCAGTTGAAGACAAAGCAGCTTCTACTCATCAGAGCCATAAATAAAATAATAAAAATAAAAAAAAAGGCTCTTGGGGGCAGAGCCTAAATAAGAGAGGTGTTGCGAATTTGTCTTGTTTTCTTTAAAATGCAATCCCTAGTGGAGATAATGAAGATGATTAATGATGCAGCTAAACGGGAACAACTTGGGATTTGGTGCTAATTAAAATGAAAATTGCTGATGTTATTAAATAGTAATAATCATTTTGATTATTCTGCTTTCCCTCTGTAGCAAGTCCCAGTGGCCAACGGCACCGCTAATCCCTGCACCTCTGGCAAGTGTGAGGTCAAACTGGAGCTGGCCTTTGAGTACCTGATGAGCAAAGACCGACTGCAGTGGGTCACCATCACGAGTCCACAGGTCAGAATAGCATCCAGCTCATTTCAGAGGGATGTTTATTTCAGCTAGATTTAATTGTAAAAGGTTCCCTTCCAGGTTAGTGCCTCGTGTGAAAAGCACAATACGCACAAATAAAGCAAATGGAACCATTCCACTGGGGGAGGCCGGTCATTTGGCTGGCAGTTCAAAAGGGAAAGTAAAAAAAAAAAAAAAAAGAGAGACATAGATTTTTCTAGTACAGTTATTACAAAGTCATCTTGATTAATCACTTTCAATACAATGATTTTTCAATTAGCAGAAAATCTGCTGTTTTTAAAATGTCAATTCTTTTGGAGGAATAATGAGGAGAGACCGATTTTAATCAACGGTTTAATGTTTCATATATACTTTCATGCCCTATTTAGCTTGATGATTGGGCAGTAAACCAGGCAATGCCAAATGGCTTCCTGTTCCTTCCTTCATTCATTAGCATGTATGTAAGCTTTATCCTGGTGAGGATCACTGTTTGCTGGGAGCACTGGGTACAAGGTGGGAGAGAATTTATCTGGCTGAGCCAACCATGTATTTTGTTCTGTTTTTTAAAGTGTGCACTCAGACTTCTCTAACTGAGAAACTATGTGAAATGTATTTTGAACTTTTTAACCAATAGACCACAAACAGCGAGTGTGAGAGAGAACACTAGAGGTCCTCCTTTACATTAAACACTGAGGTGGCACAGGGCTGTATGCTGAGTCCCCTATTCTACTGTACTTCCTCTTTAAACATATTTTAACTGCAAACCCATTCACAAGATTGTCAATAAAATTTGCAGATTACATCACCATCATAGAACTGATCTCAGACAGTAATGACTCAGCCTATAGTCTGTAGTCAAGAACCTAGAGATGTGGCATCATTATAATAATAATAATAACAGTCTGGCTCTCAGTGCAAAGGAAACCAAAGGACTCATGCTGAGCTCCAGAACAGAAAATGTTTACCCTCCCAGCAGTAGGCACAGTAAAAAGGTTGAGGCGGTAAAATCCTTGTGTGCTGATCACAGCGGTAACATTGTGTAACACACATTTTGTTCCTCGATAGTCTGAGTAATTTCTTAATTTAATATGTTAAAGTATAGAAAATGGCCTTCAAACCTGGGTAATTTAGAAATAAAACTATTTTCTAGGTAAAAACATGTATACATAATTGCAAATGGTTATTTACAGTGGCTTGCAAAAGTATTCGCACCCCTTGAACTTTTCCACATTTTGTCACAATACAACCACAAACTTAAATGCATTTTATTGGGCTTCTATGTGACAGACCTGTACAAAGTGGCACATAAATGTGAAGTGGAAGTAAAATGATGAATGGTTTTCAAACTTTTTTTTATAAATAAAAATCTAAAGTGTGGTGTGCATTTTGTATTTGGCCCCCTTTACCCCGATACCCCTAATTTAAATGGAACCACCTGCCTTCAGAAGTCACATAATTAGTTAATAGAATCCCTGTGTGTGTAATTTAATGTCGGTATAAATACAGCTGTTCTGTGAAGCCCTTAAAGGTTTGTCCGAGCACTTCACAACTGCACTTTCCTTCCACTTCACAATGATGTACATGACATGAAATCCCAATAAAATATATTTACATTTGTGGTTGTAACCTGACAAAAGTCCAAAGGGCTTGAATACTTTCACAAGGCACTATATATAAGGTCTATAAAGTAGAGAAGTAGGGTTCTTTTCCTGCCTAAGATTTGCGATGTAATGTAAATCATGTTTACATATCAGCCCCCCAAATTTTGTCTCCCATCATGTTTTCATTATACGGTAAATAAAATTTAAAATGTGTGAGGAAACGTGTATAAATCATAATGATAAGATTGTCTCTGATGAGAACGGGGCGATGATGACCAGGAAAAAGTTCCTGAGAGTGTGTCTGGAGAACGTTAGCTTCATGATGTCCGTGGTGATAAATTCAGATACATCTGTGTGTTGACTTGGGCAGCTAGAACCAAACTGCAGTGGTGAGCCTGTGTGTGTGATACATATATACACACACATACACAGAGTGATTCATACGAGTGAGGCCCTGAATATTCTGTAATATCTCCGGCTAGGACAAAGTAATATGAACAAAAAACATGCAGAGTGCTCCTCGGTATAAGGAGCCGGGATACCCTGAGACGGACTGATAAGGTAGACGCCAGACAGCAATCGCACCGTTTAAAACTGTACCCCTTCACTCACAGTCACTTATAATGCAATCTATTACACATGGAAAATTGGTATATTAGAAAATTTCCTTACCCAGGTCCCAAAAGCAAAGTTTGAGGTGCAAAAACGGGTATTTTGCATTTACTTTATGATGAACTAAGAAATAAATATAATGGGAGATATCACTTTTTACACAGGAATGAGTAAAAAAGTAAAAATAGTTACACAGTGTAATGACCCATTATGGTACATCAACTCGACAGTGATGAGCAAAAACAAACAGGCTAAGAAGGCTAAGGTTAACTATGCAGAGTGACCCAGTCAGCTCTTCCTGTTAGTGCATTTCCACAGTTGCACCATTGACTCCCTGATCGTATCCTGCATATGGGTACTCCTCCTGCACCTCAGAGGAATGAAAACTCCCCAGTGCACAGAAACCTCTGGCCACTGCTTCCACCTATGTAAAAAATCTGCACCTTTTGACCATGTAACTTTTCCAAAGTACCAACTTGCCGCTGTACAGTAATGGCGCTTTTCCACTGCATAGTACGGCACAGCACGGTTCAGTACAGCTCATCTTGGTTCAGCTCAGTTCGGCTCGGT
>JAQQZT010000020.1:5563331-5582893 GCA_030068275.1 Clarias platycephalus | reverse complement strand
ACAGGTTTTTAGACAGGTATAGACGGGCAGGCTTAGACAGGTTTTTAGACTGGTTTAGACAGGTTTTTAGACAGGTACAGACGGGCAGGTTAAGACAGCTTTTTCCCTTAATAAATGAAATCATTTTGCAATTACTCAGTTGTATAATATTAAAATTAGTTCGATAACCTCAATCACATTTAAGTGCGACAAATATGAAAAAATAATAATAATAAATCAGTGGACAAATACTTTTTACTTTTTCACAGCATTGTGGCAATCACAAATCCTCAAGCCAATCTAAGACTGACAAAAAAAAAAAAAAAAAGTTTGGTAACACTCTGCATGAATCAACTGAATGAATCAACACTTATCATGGCTGTGAAATTAATGGTAGGATGTGAGGCAGTTTAACTTGAAGGTTGGTAACATTGTCTCTCTCATACTGTAGCTCTGTGGGCAGTTATTCTTCTCATCCCTTACCAGATAAATGCAAGGATGTGTTCAAGTACAGGTGGATGGTTCAGTAAATGGAATGGAATGCTGAACTTTAGTAACAAAGGGGAGATGGGCATGCTCCTGTTTGCCCCTGACTAGGCAACTATGGTATGTGCTCTGGCCAACATATGGATAAATTAAAGGACTGATTTGGTCATATGCCCGTCATTGATGCTGGTGGTGCATTACTGGTACACATCACTCATGACTCCTAATGATATGACAATACCGCAACAAGTGTGGCAAACCACGACAATATGCCTGCTAATCTGCTTCTAGCATTGGATTAGACGATTTGGCTCTTAACAGCTGTTAACAGCTCTGGGCAAAAATGTGGAGCAAATTTGTTTCCATGTATAGTCAGGTGTAGTTCTGCCATCCACTCTGTCTGCTGTGTGCATATCGGCTATGTCAAACCCAACTTGTGTGTTGAGGATGCTCTTTGGATCGGCTACAGAAGCTTGATAAGAAGTGAGTAAAGGTGTCTAAACTATGCAACCAGAATGGCTAAATAAAACATTCAAAAGCTGCTCTTTTGGACACCTCGCCCTACTTCCAGGGGGCACATCTGTTTTGCAGTTGATTTAGATCAGGGGTCCAATTATCTGACTTTTTCCCAAGTGCTTGATTGCCCCTCATTTTTTGCGGCCATGTGAGACATAAATTGGGAGACAAAGGATTACTATACAGCTAGCCCACGGTTTTCTCTTGAACAAAGGTGCAAAAAAGATTGTACACAAAAATATTAGTTTCTGCCTATATTTTAGATTTGAGATGGTTGAACAACTTTATGTTCCCCCTCCTTTTTCATATACTACGAGTGACATGCAGTATGTGGTTTAAGCCAAGCAGCCTCTGGACTGATTCACATCCACTCACCATCCATGCATTCTTGGGCAATCAACACACAAATGCATATGCTTAAAAAGGTTCGCATTATAAAGTCCTGTTCTTTGGCCAGTCCCTAACAACTAATAGTTTGATAACATAAAAGTGGATTTGTCTCCTCTGATGGCCACCAGCATCAGGATACTGCCATATTTGGACACATGGTTCCTGGCTCCTGGGGCCTACCCCAAGGAGCAGGCCATCTGGAACATGTCCACCCTCCTCTTTCATGCTGTGGTGTTGAGACTCACAAAGAACACAGAGTTCCAAAGCAGGTCATACAAAGACAGGTGACATGAGATTAGATTCACTAAGAAATATAGACATTCCTTGAAAGTGTGGCAGATATTATTACAGTTTCCAAACAACAAATAAAGCATGCAGTATCTGCTGTCTCTTGAAGATAGACTAATAAAGACAACCACATCAAATCATCCACCATTCTGGATGTGAATTATAAATCTACTACTGGACACCTGTATCAACTGTATCCTTTACACTCAGTAAGTTCACGTGGACAAAATTCTTCAATCAGATTAAAATCATTCTAATTAAAGATTCCATCTCAACTGTTTAGATGGTCACTGGTCATTTACATGCTCGACACATTTAATCTGAATTTTACTTTTTGTGAAGTGTTTAACCTGCTGGAAAATATACATAGTTTTTTTTTTTTTTTTTTAACCTCCAACTTTGAGGTTATGTTTGGCTTCCCATCTTTAAAAAAAAAAAAAAAAAAGGCTTCTGCATTATGATTGGTTACAACGATTCAGTCTCATCTACGATTAGTTAACTGTGAAATGGGGCCAATCGGTGCTCCTTGACTGAGACTGAGTGGATGAAAGTCCGATGTAAACACAGGTGGGAGAGGGTTGTTCTCATGGACTTTACTGATCAAGAATAGAAGCATAATTTCCTTCCTGGAAACTTGTCAAGTCACCTAATGTTACACCATGTGGAGCAAACATGCAGAACATTCATTCAGATCGGGCCAGGTCAATCTGTCTGTTCTGACTGAGGTGTTTACACAATGCATTTTATTCTAATTGGGCTATTATTCAGATTATTAGTGGAATGCTTGTTATTCATATTATTATGGAAAAATGTTACATCATCTACTTTAAAGTTCTAGAGAGTAGCCGTCACAGTGCACTAGGTCACAGGGTCCTATAAGCTGTATAAATGCAAATCATGAACATGTTTGTAATTTGTGTGAGTGACATCTATCAACACATGCATGCAAGTAGAAAGCAAGTAAAACTACGTCAGTTTGGCCCAACAT
Organism: Clarias platycephalus; assembly: GCA_030068275.1. Classification (NCBI taxonomy): domain Eukaryota; kingdom Metazoa; phylum Chordata; class Actinopteri; order Siluriformes; family Clariidae; genus Clarias; species Clarias platycephalus. Next base: position 5,580,246 of record JAQQZT010000020.1, on the reverse strand, counting down.
TTGATTGATGTATAATGGTAGTAATTATAGTAATTACAGCATATAATTAGTAATATCTATACATAAAAGGAGGCTATTCAAATACAGAATTAATCTGTTGCCACAATTTGACACTTAACAAAAACATATAGATAAAGGGGGGGAAAGTCACCATTAGGATTTAAATACATGTAAGCAATTGATTAAGAGCTGTTTATTGTATAATTACTGTAGTGATTAATATGTTTCAGCTGGCAGCAACTGATGCAGTGAGAAGCTTCTCATGTCTTAAACTACGTGTCAGAAGACATAACCCATGGATGTGAAAAATGTGTTATGGTGTTTTAGAAGGTCAGATTACTGTCTTGAATCCAGCAAGGCAAACTACAGAGATTGCTGAAACTACTAGAATTGGGGTAGATCTGTCTAACGCATTAATAAACCTGGAAGGATAGCGCTAAACTATCATCTATGCATCTATTTAAGAGAATTGTGGTCAGGAAAAAAAAAAGATACATGAATGCATGTGATTAGAAATCACTTAAGTCTTTAGTGAAGTTGCATCATTAAAAAAGAAAAAACAGTAGAAATCACTGTTATGCTTAATACTGAAAGTTGGAGGATTTCCACACAAGAAAATTCAAAAAATTGCAACAGTTGTGTGACCATAAGAAAACCAGTTGTTAGTGACACTAATCAGAATTTCAGGCTCGAATTTGTGGAACAGAAAAAGATCATGTGGTTTAAAGAGTCCAGATTGACCCTATTCCAGAGCGATGGGTGTGTCAGGGTAAAAAGGGAAGCGCGGGAAGCCCATCGTGATTAGTTGCCTTTGTACAAGCCTCTAAAAGCAGTGTTATGATCTGGGGTTGCTTCAGTTAGTCAGGTCAAGGCTCAGCAATGTTATGTGGCAATAAAATAAAGTCAGCTGATGACATGAATTTATTAAATGACCAGGGTTTCGTGTATACAGTATGGAGCTTTTCTTCCTTGACGACACAACCAAATTCTAGGACGACAATATCAAAATGCATCAGGTTTAAATTGTGAAAGAGTGGTTCTGGGAACATAAGGAATCATTTGCACAGATTAACTGACCACAGAGTCCAGACCATTATCCCATAGAAAAGTATTTGGTATGTTTTGAAGAGGACTTTACAGAGTGTTCCAGTTTTGTTTTGTTTTTTAAATCAAAACAAGATCTTGGCCAAACATTGTATGATACTGCATAAGTCTGTCAAAACAATGGCATGGCGATTGCACACCATAATCAAAAGGCCGTCCAGTGAAATTATTGTGTGCAACTTTTTCTGGCCAATGAGAACAGAAATACCTGGTTGCATTTTGTTAGTCAGTAAATTAATAAATTATTATAAATTAATACAAAAGCAGAGAGACATAACCAGGGGACTTTAGCATCTTGTCTGTACTGAGATTTATGAAAATCATTTAAACAATTGAAATACTTTAGAAATTACAATTTTCATAAACTTTTCTATATAATGAAAAGCTAGCCTCATTCCCTTCCATTCTTTCCTACTCTGTGACAAGTCTAAGCTCAGCCACATGGTGGCACTATAATGCATAACTCTTTTTTCACCCTGAGGCATGAAGAAAATTTATAATCATGTAGTTGGCTCCAAATGTAATGCGTAATGTTTGTAATAAACTAAATGACTCAAAAAATAATAAAAACTTGGGCACATGGGTGTCAGATAAAAACACAACTGAAGCAGCAACCAAAGTTACATATTAGCTTAAGTGAGAGTGTTTCTACGGACTGGGATACAAGTGTACAAGAACACCAGAAACATCAGAAATTTTTAGGACGAAATATAACAAAACTGTCACAAATGTGAAACTGACAATACTTACCACAGTATGTAAAAAGTAATAAAATAAACTTAGTAAATGCAGTTAATGTAGCATGATAAAGCAGATAGCACTTTTAATAGCCTTTGGGAATAATTAACCAAAATAATTATTGAAAATTCAAATTAAACACCAAGCATTCTTACATTAAAGAAGCTAAAAGCACGAGACATTTTAGCTTAAATATATACAACAGCAGTGTGCGCAAACCTGCATATCAAGTTAGCTATTCTGGAGCTGAGCCCATCACTCACCTGAAAACTTCTCCAGACCTAAGATTTTGCCGTGATCAGCATCTGTGAAGTCAAGGTCTTGGCCCAGAAGGAAGTCACTCTCAAAAGTAAGTGTTGTTGCTGGATTAATGCTTACACCATCTTCAGAATCCACTAAAAAGCAACAGAGAATGATTTATAGACTCGTGCATAAATATTTAAACAAAATAACACCAACACCAATGTGCAGCCGATACGTTGTACCCATAAGCACTTGCATCCAGGGCCATGTGTTTCCCAATAGAACTGCTTAGATCTAACTGCACAGCTTGAATAATTAAGAAAAGAAGCTTTAGAAGGTCAAAAATTCCATTCAAGGGCATGCATGCATTTATTTATTTATGTATTTATTTATAATATTTTGCTGCCATCTGCTGGACATGGTACGTAGCGTTAGGCCATAGTGTAAAGGAAATTGATGTAATATTCCCCGGATAAAACATTTTATAAAGTGTAAACTACAGATAAATTGATAAACAATTTAAAAAGAATAAATCTGATTTGCTATAACAATTTTATCATTTACATAGCTATGCATATTGTGATATTTATAGATATGTAGACATATAATGCATGTTTGTGTGTGTAATATATACAGATGGTACAAAAAAAAAATTATTATGCACACTTCAACAATTGCCTTTTATTAAAACTGGAATCTAGAAAACTGGCTATCATGTGACCGTAAGAAGAGAGGCATATATTTTTCATGTTGAAGTTTGAATACAAGAAATACAGAATTTAGGGCTCCTCTGTATACATACATACACACATTCATTCTTCGACTATGCCGCTTATCCAGTGCACAGGGTCGCGGGTGCCCGAAGGCTATCCCAGGAGACTTACAGTAGGGCACAAGGCGAGGTACACCCTGGACAGGGTATCCATCCATTGCAGGGCGTGCACACGCACACACACAATATGGACAATTAGAGAACGCCAGTTAACCTAATTTGCATGTCTTAAGATGTATATATACCTAGGCTTTGAACAGGCAACACGCACTTTGGAATATGAACTTGAGTGAAATTAAATGAAGTGAAAAATTTTATTCAAAGTCGTTAATCTGGGCAGATCAGTGTCTTAGTGGTTAGCACTGTCCAGGTTTGATTCCTGGATTCCTTGGGTCTGTGTGCATGGAGTTTGCATGTTCTCCCCGTGCTTGGTGGATTTCCTCCAGGTACTTCGGTTTCCTCACACAGTCCAAAGAAATGCAGATTAGGCTAATTGGCATTCCCAGATTGCCCATAGTGTGCGAGTGACTGTGTGTGTGTGTGTGTGTGTGTGAGTGTGTGCCCTGTGATGGATTGGAAACCCATCCAGGGTGTACTCCGCCTCGTGCCCCAAGTCTCCTGGAATAGGCTCCAGGCCCCCGCGACCCTGAATACAGGATAAATCAGTGTAGACAAAGAGTGAATGAGAGTGAAATGTCTTTAATCTCCCGTCATAGAATTATTCCATAATCATTAGACAAGTTTGATGTATGACACAGAATTATATTGGTAAAGTAGTAAATTATAATTACTATAAATAATACTGTTATGTATTGGATACAAGAAGCTTCATGTTAGATTATAATAATTGGCTATTAAAAATATTCAACTTGTAACAAAAATGTAGATATTGATTAAAGTCTCTTTAAAAAAAACTTACACTTTACAGGTTGTGGATTCTGTTGTTTTCTTCTTGGCATCTTCCAGCCAGCCTTTCTTGATTTGTAGCTTCTTCCACAAGCCCAGCTACAATCAGCTCATTCTTCCTAAAACAACACACACACACACACACACACACACACACACACACACACACACAGCACTTTCATTAAGCACTGCAGTGAAGCTGTCACACACACACACTCTCTCTCTCTCTCTCTCTCTCTCACACACACACACACACACCTAACTACGCCAGCTGTTTGTGGCACAATTAAAACACTAGCACGTCTCCATTGCACTCGCTGTCAGACTGTTAGCTTTCTGCGCTAATAATGTCCCAGTATATAACAGAATATCAAAGGCACCTAATCTACATCATTCACATTATTACTTGGATTCTAAACAGTTGAAATAAACCTGTTTATTATTATTTAATTGTCTCAAAATGCACGTTCAAAACATGCCATTAAGACGGATAATGAAAACCACAAAGCTAGCTAGTCCCAAAGCTAGCAGAGATTTCTTCACCCCAGCATAAGCCAAAGATGGAACTAAATATTTAGCTAGCTTTAACATGCTAACATGATTTCATTAATATTATACCTTTTGCTTTCTCCTTCAGCCTTCAGTTCCCGCTCTGTGTGCGAGTAAAACGGCGTTGTGTCAGAGGGTGTTAACACGAGCTGTCCGCCATGCCATATCGCGTCAACCACGAAGAAAGGCAATTAATGGTCTTTTTTTCATAAGTTAATTGATTTCTAGATTGCCATTGTATACATTTTCTTCCGGAATTTTACGTGTATCCGCTTCCGGAAGTTGCGACAGAACGTAGTTCTCTTACCCCTGGGATTTGTAGTTTGTAGTCATAGCATTGAGTCATTCACTATGGGGACTGCGCTTGTCAATAAGTAAACAATCAGACAAGAAAATAAATATATTAATAACTAAAGATGATAAATATTAACATTTTATTGCAACAACGTTTCGTGTTGTTAATAGCTGTTTTGTAAATGTAATGTAAAAATATATTTACTTTAAAATTATTAACGTTTACTGATTTTCACAAATATGATCTCAACTTTTCCTTCTTCTTCTTCTTCTACAATAATAATAACAATAATAGTAGTGCTTCACTTCGCAACCACCACTAATAACACCAACAACAATGCCGAACTAACATCTTGACCCATTCAAAAAGCCACAACATCCCATCACACACACACCACTTTCCTGATATGACACAGAGGTTCCCCCTCCCAGTATGTACAAATATATTCATTTCATATGTTTACAATTTCCGTCACACCTACCTCAGCCTGTTCTTGCACACTCCTCAACTATCTGCACCGTTTGGACTTCTTGCACATACCAAATATGAACAAATCTGCACTTTGCTATGACAGTCATAAGTGCTGCTGCTCCATCATTCCAGTAACCCATATTTCCAGTTTTATGTTTTCTTTTAAACTGTATTTTTAGTTAAAATGTATATAGTTTTTGTTCAATTTTAGATTTTATATCTTCTCTTGTAAATATTATTCTTAGTTTCTTTTTGATAATGTAAATGTTATTTTTAGTGTAATTTGACTTTAATGTGGATTTATTTAATGTTAATTTTATTCTCTGGTCACAGTCAGCAGTTACATTGTAACGTGTGTGATTGTGTGTGTAATAAAGAAAATTTTAATATTGAAATAGCCATTGCTATTTTTATTTGTATTATTAGTAGTAGTAATAGTAGAATTATTAACATTGATAACTTATAATAAATAATAATTATGTTGCAAAATAATAATAAATAATGAACAATAATAAATAATAATTTGACTTGCAGGCGGCATGGTGGCTTAGTTGTTAGTACTGTGGCCTCACACCTCCAGAGTCCGGGTTGGATTCCTGTGTACCTGGAGTTTGCATGTTCTCCCTGTGCATGTGCTTCCCCCCCTAGAGACTCTGGTTTCCTCCCACAGTCCAAAGACATGCAGATTAGGCTAATTGATTTTTATATTGCTGTAGTGTGTGAGTGTGTGTGTGTGTCCTGCGATGGATTAGCACCCCATTCAGGGTGTTCCCTGACTCATGCCCTAAGACTCCTGGGATAGGCTCCAGGCCCACAATGACCCTGTTTACAGGATAAAGCGGTATAGACGATGAGTGAGTGTGAATTTGACTTTGCTATTATTATTAGTAGTAGTAGTACTGTAGTAGTAGTAGTAGTAGTAGAAGTCTGAGTAGTAGTAGTAGCATTAGTAGTAGAAAACATTTATAAATAATAATAACTTATAATAAATAATAAGGATGTTGCTTAATAATAATAATAATAATAATAATAATAATAATACAATAATAATAAATGATCATAAATAGTAATAATACATTGATTTTGCTGTTATTATTATTAGTAGTAGTCGTAGCAGAAGACGTTGAAAAAGTATTATATTGTTAAATAACAATTATTATTTTGCTGTTGTCGTTTTTGTTGTTGTTATTATTAGTCGTAGTAGCTGAAGTTGATAAACAATAATACATTATCATAAATTATAATAAATAATCTAAATAGTAATAATTAATTAATTGACGTTGCTATTATTACTATTATTATTATTATTATTATTATTAGTAGTAGTAGTAGTAGTAATAATAATGCTCTGTTATGAATGAGGCTGAGTATGGACTTTAATGCTGTAATGCGGATAGAGAAGGTCACAGGGTGTTTATGGGCGCTGGTGAGCGTGAAGGGGAAGTGTTTCTCTCTCTCTCTCTCTCTCTCTCTCTCGCGAGCGCGCGCGCTGAGGTTAACGGGGATCTCCTTTCCCACGTCACTCGGCGTTTCTCTGACCGCGGTGTCGCGCGCTCCCTCCCGCTGCGCGTGTGGCCGTGTTCTACAGCAATGGGCGGGGGCTGTTCTCGGCCGTTCAGTGGGCGGAGCTAACCGACGGTTCCGAGCAGCACCACGATAACGCGGCGGAAAACCAGCAGGTAAGAGACAGGGTTTGGTTATTTTAGTATTAGATTTTATTTAGTTTTTATGATTGTTCCATAATGACCAGCGGACTGCTCTTAACGCGATGAACCGGTGACACTGACTCAGAGCAGCTGCAGAGTGCGGAGGGTAATAACCTTGCCACTCCCTGCAGTGCTCTGTGTGTGTGTGTGTGTGTGTGTGTGATGCCTGCCCCAGAGCCTCGGAATTATTAGAAAGAAATGCGCATACGTTTCGACATCGAGACGAGTTTCAGCACCGTCATGTCCGTGTATCGCTGTCCTCTTGTCCTCTACAGAGTGTGTCAGTGTTGAGTGTGTATTTGGGGACGAGAGAGAGAGATTGAGAGTCAGTGTTCAGTCAGTGCTGCTGTGTGACGATGATGATGATGATGATGAGAGCAGCTCCCGGTGCTGATGTCCAGCCGCGCGCACACAACCAGGTGTGTGGGAATAAAACTGCTATAACGCATCACCATGTCTTAACCTGCAGTGAGCAGATAATACCTGACATGCATGTTGTCTCATTAAAACTAGTGCTTTACATGAGGAAGTTATAGCTTTCTTCTTTTTTTTATTTTGGTCTAAAATTGGTGTGATGTCCTACAATCAATTCAGCAAACTTCATCACATTAACCAGTGCTAGCCCTCTCTCTCTCTCTCTCTCTCTCTCTCTCTCAAAGAAAGATGAACAGACATTGTGGTTTTGATGATTTCTTCCTAGAGCCTTATTCAACAGTCTGATTCAATACTATTTCTAATTTATTTGTGGTTAATAATTGCTTTTGGAGTGTCTCATTTTTTGTTATGAGTGAGAAGAGAGAACTGCTTCCAAACCACATCTTATGGTCTGGGATTATATTTCCTTACATTTATTTTTTGAATCTGCCTTTTGGTAGAGACTAAATCAGAAAAGGCGGGACAGTGGCGTAGTGGTTAGCACCGTGGCCTGGCACCTCCAGGGTCAACGGTCCCCACCTTGTGTCTGTGCGCGTGGACTTTGCATGTTCTCCCTGTGCTTGGTATGGGTCCTCTGTTTTTTCCTCCCACAGTCCTAAGACATGCAGGTTAGATTAGGTAAACCTGAGTCTCCTGGGATAGGCTCCAGGCCTCCACAACCCTGTCCAGGATGGGCCATATAGAAGATGAAGGTCTAAGTCTGATTATGTAATCATGCCTGAGTAGGCTGATGCTAGTATTTATCCTGAGACAAAGACTATTGATATTGGTGATATCTCACAATTCCCACTCTGATGCTTATTGTAAGAGCTTTGTAGGCAATCTGGTCATGTAATACTCTTGAGCATTCTGGTTAAATAAACATTTGATTATTGATGAAAGTTGGATTTGTTTGCTTGCAAGGTCAAAGATAGTTTGGTGCATTGTTTAGTGATGTGAAGCATGTGCACACAGAAAGGGAACACAGGGATTTCTAATAAGCTTTGTGAAAGGTATCCATCCCAAACTTATCCTGCAGCTGTTGCTTTGAACTATAGGGAATGTGTGTTGCTAAGAGGGAAAAGTCCCAAAGGACTGGGGATTGTTGTTCTCTTAACCCAGCAACTTGTTAAAAATATTTCTGATTATGGAACTCCAGAGACGTAATATTAGACATTTTCACAATAACTTAAAATATTGCTGCCATTACATTTGTCACGCCATTCTCTTTCTCGGTATGGCATCTCTGTACAAAACTCATATTTATGAAAATACATAATTCACCTTTGATTAGGGAATATTTTATATAGTGTGTATATAGGTTATTGGTTGGCACACTTAATATCAATCCCGCGTATCTTCACCTGTATATTAATCAGTGATTTCTTCATTTTTGAATCGTGATAAAAACATGTCCCATTTTAGCATTGTTCACCTTATCACTTATAGTATAGTAGTATACAGCTGTTTATTTCAGTGCGTACAGTACCAGGTAAAACTTTGGACACACATTGGATACACCTTCTAATTTTGAAAAAATAAAAAAATTTACTAATTTATTTTTATAATACAATTCATAACTATGAAATAACACATATGGAATTAGGCAATAAAGTTGTTATTGCTGTTATTTTAAGACACAAAGGTCAACTGTTCCATAACAGTTCTTGCAAGAAAAGTAATGTTAAATCCCTCGAGCACCATGATGAAACTGGCTCTCATGAAGACCATCCCATAAAATCCAGACCAAAACATACCTCTGCTGCAGAGGAGAAGTTTATTTAGAGTTACCAGTCTTAAAAATCACCAATTAACAGCCCCTCATACAGTATTATATGCACTAGGAAGGCTTTACAAAGAATAAGTAACAGATACATCTCAATATAAACTGTTCAGAGGGGATTATTGCATACAGTATTTTCGTTGCCTGCAGCGTTGTTTTACAATGTAGAAAAAAATAAAAATCAGAAAAGACCATGGATTTAGAAAGTATGTCCAAACGTAGAAAGTATGTTGACCGGTAACATAACTTAGGACATATAACTTTTTTTTTTTAAATGTCGGTGGACAAATTAAATGTTCAGATAAAAGGTCTGGCAGAATATTGGCACTCCTGATTTTGCACTTAAACATCTCCCAGCTGATTTCCCACAAATCCCCAGAATGCTTTTCCCAGGCTAACCATTAGGCTGTTAAATGATGCAGTGTCTCCCTGTAGCTTCTGCCTCCATTTCTCTCTCTAGCCCACATTAACAAAATGGATGGAAACAAGCATCTCATCCTAAATTTCTGGATATAACTTCTGACATATTATGGAATCCTGTTTAGCACATTTTAGCTTCTCATATACATGTATGGACATGATATTGTAATTTTTGCATGGTTTTCAGTAAAAGCATTTTGCTTTTAGATCCTTGGTGTCTTTAGCCCTATTCGGACGGGACTAGTTTTCCAAACGATGTTTGAGTTAGAATTTTTTCATTTCATGTATGCATTCGGAGACTTAACATCTCCGTGTTTATTACGGAGGTAGGAGTGTCTGTGTTTTACATGTGGGTGTTGCACAAGACATCTACATCCATTATTGGTTCGCAAACTTGCGTGCTAGTGATAGTACGGTAGTTCACGTTGACCAAAACACAAAAGAAAACGCGTTTTGGAAACATTTTCAGCAGTCACAGACATTCGCATTCAGACGGGATTAGATTTCTCAGAGGACCGTAGAGTTTGCTGAAAAACAGTAGATAATTTGCTCTGGAATTTTTACAGAGGTCGTGTGAAAGAAAGACAGACATGGCAGATTCGGACGGGATTAAAATCACAAAGTACGTCTGTGAAACAGAAATTTCTCTAAAGACCCCCTGTAAAACTAGTCCCATCCGAATAGGGCTTTTGACTGACTGCATTCACAAAAGTTAGACCCAAACTCCTATGCAAGTTTCTGCATTGTTTCTTGAGTTTCAGAAAAAAAATCATCCCGTGGTCTGTACTGCAATAGTAGCACAATTAATTAACAGGATGCCTTTGATGCCTCTACCCATAACTTTTACCCAATTATGGAATTCACCTGTTTTGATTTGCCCCATCGACCCCAGTAACACTTATAATTGGTAACAGAATGGAAATCAAATACCACAGTTTATTTGACCAAGGGTTGTCCGTGTCACTGGTTACACAAATAACGTCATGCAGCCAACTCTGCATATCTTTGGAACGCATTAAATATTTTTGTGTGTATCAGAGGACAGCACTAGGCAGGTTCTAGCACTACGAGACAAAGTAAGATTTAAAAATTACCTTCTTTTCTTTAAAAAAAAAAAGTGTGGAGACAGTGAGCTCTGAGCAGTGGCCTGCATTTGGTGAGGGTGTAAATGTGCATGGGTAGCACCTTAGCACTTAGTTTACCCAGCCTTGTTGTTCTGAATATTTCCGACGCATGTGGTAGACAGCACACTCAACGCAGATGCTGTTTTAGTAAACATAACACCTACTCTTGGCTTGGAAAGTTGTTGATGTTTAAATCAAATACTGAGTCTGGTTAGCACCAAATTCATGGGTCCTGTGTGAATTTTAACAAGGTGAGGGAAAGATTGGTAGTTTTAAAAAAATGGGTTAATAAAAATAAGTTTGTCAGCATCTTTTTCTCATTAATACTCTCTCTCGTTTTTTGTTTCAGGTCGATAGGTTTGTTGTGGTTGAAGAGGATGGCTACACTACCGGATATTCTGAAGGATGACGATCTCCGCCAGGACTCATTCTTATAGCTCCCTGCCTTACTCTCTCCCAGCGTGTGCTTTAATGCATCTCAGCTTCAAGTCATAAATGTCCTGTACTCACCATCTCACACACTGAAAAGATCTGACTCGCTCATGTTGGTTTGGTTGGACTGTCACATTTGCTGCCATGAAAAGGCCGAAGCAGCAGTCCCAGGCCTTTAGCTTCCTCAGTTTCTTTACCCGCAAACCGAAATCAGACACGAAGAGCGAGAAACCCACAACTGCCTTAAATCGAGATGAAGTGGTGATTACGCTGACACCCAACGAGCACGAGCATGCACAGAACGTAAGGGAGTGCCATAATTCAGTTTATTGAAGCTACATAAGTACTTTTAGATTTTTTTTTTTTCTTTTTCTCAAATTGTGTTATACTGTAGAAACTGGCATGAATTTGATATTATTTTTTAATCATGATAAAATAAATTCTATTATTTTAGTAAAATGATAAATATTACGACCTGTTTTACAGCATTCGCTGCTCTGAAATCTAAATTGGAGCAAAACCAGGCCCTTATGTGTATAGAAAAAATACTATAGTATTTTTGAACCTGCAATAAAATTATTACAGTAAACACTACAGTGTACTACAGTTTCTAGTCAATTGATATAGTAAATACTATAATAAACTACAGTACTATAATAAACTACAGTATACTATAGTAATCTGTAGTAAAAACTATATTTTATCTATCTAAAAATTTTTTTTTCCTATGGATCAATAACATATTCATCCATCCGTCCGTTCATCCATTTATCCACCTATTGATTATTTTTTCCTATGGTCTTGTGAATGTGTTTATGCAGAGATAGTAGAGTTGCAGTGAAGAACTAATAATGATTGTTTCTGAATGATAAATTTTTTTATTTTTTTTTATTTTTAAACCTTTTTTTTGTAAAAGAAGTTTTCTGCCTCTCAGGAACAAGCTGCTAAAAATATGCTCACACTGCTGTTGTACTGTATGTAACAGCAACCAAAAATGGTAATAGTAAACAGTTCACACGCAAGATGTGACTCAGGATTCGGTCATGCTGCACCGGTGAGAGTTTTCACTTCGTGAAGATGCTGCTGAGCACAGGAGTGAAAACCTCGCTAGATTAAACAACTTTATTTGATCTTATATAGCAATAACAATGGAAATACTTGGACAGTCTGGGCATTTCCGAAACAAGAAAGCACACAAATAAATGTTTTAGGATTTGCCCAGACTGACAGATTTGACTTCTTAAATTCTTCATATTCAGGGATGAAGCTTTTCCTTGTCTTATACACATGCTTAATTACTTAAATAAACGTGAAATCCTGTAGTCAAATTTACAACTGAGAGCAAATGTTTGCATCCCCTTAGATCAAAAAGAACAAGGCGGTGTAATTTCGCGTGTTAGGATTATTAGATATTTCTTTGTCGTCACACGATACCATTTATTCTTGACATAACTGATATTGAGCACCGGTCTGGAGCCTGAGATAGTCATGGAAAAACATTGATACATGGCTTTTTCGGGTAATATTGACACTCTCATCTGTCCTTCCTCCCCACTCACTGATATTTAATTAGTGTTATTGTAAGGGTCGCCTTGCTGTTGCCAGGAAACAGTGGTTTCGCTGCACCGTTTACCCCTTCCACATGAATACACATGCACACACTCGCACACCTCCACACTACACAGCAGCGCACATACACCATGTACACAAAGTCTCCGGAGGTTGCCTGTAGGGTTATGAGGTGCTATAAAGGATTGAGCGTTCAATCTTAAATTGCACCCAAGAGATGAGGGTAAGTTAGCTCTTTCTAGCTGGAGCGGACTTTGAATGTGTCGAACAAACTTACCACTGTAAATGCTCTGGTGTCTCCCCCAATCTCTTTTTTTAGTTTCTTTAGGGAGCAGGTGATGTAATTCCCTACAGTATGCTTCTGCTGCAGTGCAGAAATACCGTGGGGGAAATCTTAAGACATTCGGATAAGCAAGCGCACAAGCAGGGAGAAGTTTTAGATGATCCAGCAGAATGTGATGTTTGATTCATTGCAGTTGATTGATTAGACTAATAAACAAAAATTCAGACGCCAACATCCAGTACCACGTGACGCTTCGAGACGTTGTTGCATGGATGAACAGCTGATACAATATGACAGATTTCACGATTAATGATCAAAGAATAGCAGCATATATGTGCAACATGCTTATTGAATCTTATGTATGGAAATTATATCACTACATCATCTACATAATGTGGTTCCTTAAGCTATGTATAGAATATTTGTTTGGGAGTGACAGATACCGGTCAGTTTATTTGCATTCGCTGTTACCTCCTGCCCCATTGGCAGGTGAATATGCTTTTGAGGAAACATTTTCACTCAAAAAAAAAAAAAAAAGGGAAAACATACATAAAGACAACAACGTAAGTCATGTCAAAGGACAGCCGTCATATACAGAACTATAATTTGGTGCAATTTAGGATGACATTTAAAAAATTTTTCCTAAACAGAATATTTAATTAGCTTGTTTTTCCCCCTGTAGGAGCCACCTCACAGTGAAAGAGATGGAGGTGGTGAGGCTGCTGAAACAGGCTCCGTTAAGGCTGAAGTTACTGAGGTCGAGCAGGCTGCGGAGCGTGCGAGTAGCGGCTCCACCGGAGTCGTGTCGCTTTCCTCCTCTAGCCAAGAGCAGCTCCTCGAGCACTTGGTGGAGTGTCCGCTGTGCCTGCTGAGCCAGCCACGTGCCCACTTCCCCCGTCTGTCCTCGTGCCCACACCGTGCATGCACTGACTGTTTGCGTCATTACCTGCGCATCGAGATCTCAGAGAGCCGCGTGGGTATCGCCTGCCCACAGTGTCCTGAAGCACTAGCGCCACTGGATGTACGTGCAATCCTAGATGACAGTGCATTGCTTGAACGTTTTGAGGAGTACCAACTCCGCCGTTTCCTGGCTGCCGACCCGGACACGCGCTGGTGCCCAGCTCCGGACTGCAGGTTGACGTCTATTACTATAACGAGGCGTTTTTCAATGTTTTAAAAGCCAGATCGGGGGGGGGGGGAATTGACTAGTTCCCTGGTCACTATTGAATTGAAAATGTGCACACTGATGATAGTATTGATTAGTGTTGAAATTGCCGGAAATCTTCTGACATATTTTGGTTTTGTGCAATGGGAAAAGGGTTTTTATGATGTGATTTGGCCATTTGACCATCTTGTCTGTAGTAGTGGACACAGGGCCTTCGTAATCGAGTTTTTGCCTCACTGTTGCATTATGCATAGCTCTAGAGGCCAGGGTTGGATTTCCTCTCAGCAACTAAAGAGGCCTAATAAAGGGAGGCTGGGACGCACTGTAGGGTTGATTTTTATATGTTGGAAATCTCCCGCCCTGATTATACTGTATATACTGTGCAACTCTCACATTACGCTTTCTTACTCTTAATTATTGTGTATCTATACTGAAAACATGCTTTATTTCAGAGAGAGTTTATTGTTTTTTTGTACTACAGTATAAGAACCACTTACTTTCCCTAAAAAGAGGACTCATGGTAGCCAACTTCCAATCATGGTCCACTAACTGTTTCAAACTAAAATACAGCTATGACAGCCTCTGGCTGTGGCCTTTTTTTTGACAAGTTACCTACAACAAAAGAGAGACCAGCGATTACTGTAGATATGTATTTTAACACTCTTGACAGTAGCTCAATCCATGTAAAATGGCTCCAGAAGACTAGCTGATGCTTATTTTGAGTAACCCAGTCAATATTAGAAATACGCTTACAGATTAGATTTCAGCCAAATCCTACAGCACTCATTTGGTTGACCACGCCCAATTCTTTTGCGGTTTCTCGAACACTGGATGTGAATCTATTCAAGTAGTTTCGAGCTAAATTATTGCAATCTATAGTAGCTATCTTGTTTCAGATGTTTTGAATAAATATTAGGCGGCGGGGTGGTGTGGTGGTTAGCAATGTCGCCTTGTTGGGGCCCGGGTTCGATTCCAGCCTCTGTGTGCATGTCCTCCTCGTGCTTTGTGTGGTTTTCCTCCGGAAACTGTGGTTTCCTCCCACAGTGCAAAGACTTTGTGAACCCCAGCTTATTCCCTACAGCGCCTGGGATAGGCTCCAGACTTTTTGCAAAAGTCTTCGGCACATGGAAATAACTGCTCAAGAGCTAGGTTGTCTTTCTACATTTCTACAAAAAAACTGCTTAGTTTTACTGAACATCCTGCAAAACCAGTCCCTGCTTTCTTATCTGGCCTAAAAGATCAATTTAATGCTATTCAGATTTAGATGCACATTCAAGTTGTGCAGATTATTTAGCGTCTGTTAGGCTACATATTCTAAAATAATGTTAAACAGATGTGCTGATGTCTGACATGTTACTGTTTGATAGTTACGCAGTGATAGCTTATGGCTGTGCCGAGTGCCCAAAGTTGAGCTGTGGCCGCGAGGGCTGTGACACAGAGTTCTGCTACCACTGTCGTCAGCTTTGGCATCCAGACCAGACGTGTGATCAAGCCAGACGACAGCGTGCCCGCCACACGTTGGGCAGCGGCGATGCCTCGGCACTCTACGTCTTCAGTGAGGAGCCTGGTGGAGGTACAGCACAAAATGTTGAGGTTAAACATAAACGGTCTGTTTAAAGACCTTGCCAGACCTCTTGTTCTTTTCAATACAGTATTTAGGAATTAAGGTTCTCAGGATGGAACATCTCTTAGAACATTTTAAAATAGACCCAGCAGCACTTATCATCAAAGTATACACTTTTTATATGAAGGTGACACACAACAAGGAATGAATGTAACAGGGACATCTGGACTTCACCACAGTTTTATCCGCTTGGTTAATTTTTTTTCCTGTGGCGTGTGTTTTAGAAGCAGAGGAGATAAAAGCTTGTCCACGCTGTGGTGCCTATATCATGAAGACCAACGATGGCAGCTGCAACCGAATGAACTGCACAGTTTGTGCTTGTCAGTTCTGCTGGCTGTGTATGCAGGAGATCACAGATGTCCACTACCTCAGGTGTGTAATCCAATCACGCACACTGACAGATATGCAGTATTGTCAGAGACACAGTACATGCCAATCATTACAAGGAACAAAGCGTTACAGCTAAAAGAGTAGACTGAGTTAATACATCACTAATGCTCTCACCTGGAATGTGCCTGTGCGTTCAGTGAAGGAAAAAATTGCGATGATTTGATCAGTGGTCATTCAGGTCATACGTTCAGGTTGTCAGCTGACTTCATTGTATTGCTGAGCCTAGACTTGCCGCAGAATTTAAGGACAGGTGACTTTTTACAATGCACCTTCAACATGAGACACATAGGTTAGTCTCTAGTTATACCTGAGTGTGTTATACTTAATCAACAAATCTCCTTTCGTATTTTCTTGTCTATGAAATCAAACTCCTGTAATTTACTCGAATGAGTAAAAAGCAAATGAGCATGGAGTTTGCATGTTCTCCCCGTGCTTGGTGGGTTTCCCTCGGGTGCTCCGGTTTCCTCCCGCAGTCCAAAGACATGCAGATTATGCTAATTGGCGTTCGCAAATTGCCCGGTGTGTGTGAATGAGTGTGTGAGTGAGTGTATGTGTGTGTGCCCTGCGATGGATTGGCACCATGTCCAGGATGTACCCTGCCTTGTGCCCTAAGCCTCCTGGGATAGGATGAATAAAGTAGTGTTTTTCAACCACTGTGCCGTGGTACACTAGTGTGCCGAGAGAGATCGTCAGGTGTGCCGTGGGATATGATTCAATTTCACCTAATTGGTCTAAAACTTTTTTTGAAAACTAATAAGTCTGTGAATAATATGCCATTGTCGAGTGTCTGCGCTGTCTACATCGGCAGAGTAATCATGTCATACTCTTCCATATCAGTAGGTGGCAGCAGATTGCCTTGTATTTCGAGATGAGAATTAGTGATTAGTGATTGAGCTTCTCAACCCTGACTGCTATAAAAACTAAAAA
>JAQQZT010000020.1:5532486-5544466 GCA_030068275.1 Clarias platycephalus | reverse complement strand
CGGCTGCGAGAGGTTACAGCATCACCCAGGAATCGAACCAGCGATCTCCGGATGATAGGGCGAGCACTTTACCACTGCGCCACTCTGTAAAGGCCAACTATAAATACAGCTTTAAAATACAGCTTTAGTGTAATCAGTGATATTATTATTTCAGGTTGAAGCCCATGTACATGTCTGCCAGTCTTTCTGTACCGCAGAACTCTTGGCCTAACTTATCAAAACACTCTGGACAGGGTGCCAATCCATCACAGGGCACACACACACACATATACAAACTATGGGAAATTTGTGAACACCAATCAACCTAATCTGCAGGTCTTTGGACTGTGGGAGGAACCCACAGGAAACCCACCAAGCATGGGGAGAACATGCAAACTCCATGTACACAGAGACGGGAATCGAGTCTAGCCGGGAATCGAACCCAGACCTTGGAGGTACAAGGCGACAGTGATAACCACTACACCACCGTGCCGCCGCCTAACTTATCAATACAAAGAAATAAAATTTTGTAAGGTTGAGCCTCTTATGGCTTTTTACTCCAAGTTATATTTCTTTCATCGTCAGCTAAATACACTGCCTGTTCGGTAATCTGAGAGTGAATCAGAGATAAGCAATCTACGAAGTAGATTTGATAACGATTAGGTTTTGTCTTAAAAGGACTCCAGCGTGTTAAAATTCACTGATACCACGTCAGCGCTGTTATTACTGAAAACACTAAGTAATCCCAGTAAAAATATTCAGTTTACATTGTCTAATTAATATCTATCGGTGCAAGTGTTTGTTTACCTTAAGCAATTAGCTTATTAGTAGCTTATTTCAAAGTAGACACAAGTAGGCACATACTGTTCATAACTTCACTTTTACATTTTGATTTTAAAGCACAACAGTGTGCTCTCAGTTTGGGTATTTTACATTCCCTCACCTCGGACTGCTGCGGATATATTTGCTCTAATGACCAGTGTTTTATCTCATAGTGGCGATTTGTTTTCACATTGATTTGTCCATTCATCTTTCAAGGTTCAGTTTTCATAGTCTACTTTCCTTGTCCTTAAACTTTGTGAGGATTTAGGCACCTTATAAGTGCATTACGGTCATTTATGTGTCTTCAGCATACTCAGTGTATATACGATAAACTCACACTAGACTGTTGAGTGACGCCGACCTCGAGGAAAAAAAATGCTGATTTCATTTATGGCGCATATTTAACTTCAGGTAAATATCCAGCTAGGCAGTTTTGTGTGATGCTGTGACAAAATCAACTGGACAGATATAAAGACATACAGACAGAAATTGGTCTCAGGATCTCCAGTGTAACTAATGGGCCTTACTGTATGAAACGTAAGGATATCATTGAATATCCTTTTATATCCGTTTATTTATTAATTAATTAATTAATTAATTATTTTTTTTTATAGATAATGCTTGATTTGTGTTTTAAGATTATTTCTGTACTTTATATAGACCTGTACTGTATATACTGCTACTGTTTTATGGATTAACAACATTTTGCTTTAGACTACACTTGTGGACACCTGACCATATTACTAATATGTGCTTGTTGAACAGTCTATTCCTGATTTTGTCCCCCTTTTCTGTTATAATAACCTCTCTTATAGCGTAGCTGTGGGGAATTGTGTTCATTTAAGCACAAAAGCATTAGTAAGGTCAGGTAGTGTTATTGGGTGAGGAGACCTGGTTTGCAGACAGCATTCTAGCTCATCAAGGTTGAAGTCAGGGCTGTGTAGGCCACTTGAGTCCAGTTCTTCCACTCCAACCTTGACAAACCATCTTTTCATTAAGCTCTTTTTGTGTGAAACAGGCTTTCTAGTTCCAATTAAGTGAAATTTTAATGCTACAACATACAAAGACATCCGACACAGCTGTGTGCTTTCAACTTTGCAGCAGTTTAGGGAAGAAACTGTTGTGTTTACATAGAGTTTGCCATATACTGTATGTATGTGGCTCTGGACCCTATGAAACTTTGGAACACACTGGATGAAATGGCAATCCATCACACACACACACGCACGCACGCACGCACGCACGCACGCACGCACGCACGCACGCACGCACGCACGCACGCACGCACGCACGCACACACACAGCAGACAATTAGGAAAGAAGAGTCAACGTACACATTGGTCAGGAAGACCTTGCAGTCTCGAGTCACACAGAGGGGAGGTGATCAGTAACTTGGATTGTGCAAGGCCACAGTGGTAACCACTAAGCCATCATGATGCCTATGAAATGAAATGAAAAAAAGGCCACTTGACTTTGTTTTTCTTTTTGCAAGGTCAGCATTTGAACAGTATTACTGCATAATTGTATTGCAGTCTCACTTGCCATGTAGTACTATGCCACTGAAAAATAGGTGCATTGACAAAAGAACAATCTTAAATTTATGAGTTATGTGATTAATGAGTGCCTGTCACTTTTTCACAAACATAGATGACCAATTGCCATATGATTTCTAAGAGCTGCTTTGCTTTTAACAGAATAAAGAACTATTTGCTGTTCTAACTTAAGCCATTTACAGTATAGACAATTTTTGCACCTTTTATTCCCTTTGATTTGCATATTCTACATGCATGTATTTTCTTGATGTGAATTGTAGTTTCTGGGTTACTGAATCGAGGAGAAAGACTTGAATTATTTTCTAAGCGATCTGGTAAATCTTTTATTTCTATTCAGTAATTGCTCTTGTGCAATCATCTTGATTAATAACAGGACTTCTTGAGAAACGATTTAATTAAAAGTACAAGAAATTAATTGGAATTAGAACAGAATCATGATTTACTTTAATACTGTATAATTGCCATCTTCAACAAAAGTATAATATCTACATGCGATGAGGTTGTGGCTCTGAGATGAGTCTGCTAATAGTAGTGTTGATATGAGTTCTGGGAAATTGGATCATTGATTCTCTGAGTGAACAATGCTAAGAAAATAACAGAGGAGAAAATCCCCCTCTTTCAACTTTGACAAAATTGTGACTTTTTTAGGAATGCAGGCACCTTTTATGTTTGACAATGCAATAACTGTCATTTTGCTAAATTTGCTTCCAGCAAGTAAAATGCTGTACTTAGGCATTTTTGAGAACCTAACACAAAAGAAATACATTGATAGGGTTATCTGAAAAATTTTGGTATCCATTTACATGATTTCATATACAATACCATTTTTTTACTTTTACATTTACTCATTTGACTGATGCATTCATCCAAAGTGGCCTACAATTAAGACTGGATACAACTAAGGGATTATGTCAAGATTAATCAAATGTTGGCTTGATTTGGGGATTTTATCAAGTAGGATAAAAAAAAAAAAATTGCAATCCGGTGCCTTAACCAATGATTTAACTCTACACTTTTGCATAATACACAATGGGAAACTGTCCTTCTTTATGGTTAGAAACATTTTATAAGCTTGCATCCAAAAAGGGGTTGGATTAAAGGAGCTAAAATTGTGTCATATTTGTTTTAGATTTATATATAAACAAATGCCTGTTTTTCATTTGGAGACTTAATATATTCTAATCAGTTATGATATTAAGGACTTTCTAATTCTCACATACAATTGCATTAGTTACTAAGCAGCAAAGCGTGGTCTCACACTTCTGTGGTCATAACGTGAATCATGTCACCAACATTCACCCTAACTCAAGGACTAATCTCCATTAAAAAGGCAAAAATTATTGAGTCACTAATATTTTTTGTGCATGACAGAGATCCAAGTTACTAACATTTAAAGTGTTGTCATTAATCCTGATACCCTCCATCTTCACCTTACTAAGTCCTCTTTATGCCCTATATTCAGCAGTGCCCTAGATTAATTATTTTCAGATTTACACCAGAGTACAGACAGGTCCTTTATTAGGGTTTCAGGTTGCATAAGCATATTGTTTGTTTCTTTTTAAACACACTATCTATTTTTTTCCTATGCTATGCACTAAATTATTGTAATTCTAATTGTATTAGAATTGTGAGTATACTGTATTATATTGCTATTCTGCTACTAACAGTGTGAATATTGGCAATGGAAATTCAGCCACTTTTACATGTGAGATATTGGTTGCTAAGGGCAACTGTCTTATGCCCATTAGCAAATCTAAGTGTATTCTATAATCAAATCTGTCACCATGAAAGATCCATCATTAGATGTCTGTGATGAGAATCACTCCTGAAGTGAGGACATCGAGCATTGTGGATTTCTACAAAGTAAAAAAGTGAAGCAAATGTTGCAATGACAACTCAAATGTTTTAAATTAGCTTGTTAATTAATTAATTAATTAATTAGTTTATTTATTTATCTGAATTAAGTTATGGAAAAGAATCTAAACTGATTAAGTCACTTTATTTGTGTGTAAAATTCATAAGTAACCATGCCTTTTAAGTTTGATCAAATAATAAGTTGAAACCTAACCTCCTGTATTTTTTTTTGCATTTCGCTTGCTTAACGACCCGTGAGCAATAGGC
The DNA here is from genome assembly GCA_030068275.1 of Clarias platycephalus. Taxonomy (NCBI): domain Eukaryota; kingdom Metazoa; phylum Chordata; class Actinopteri; order Siluriformes; family Clariidae; genus Clarias; species Clarias platycephalus. Next base: position 5,539,991 of record JAQQZT010000020.1, on the reverse strand, counting down.
CAGGGATATTTACTTATGATGTATAAAAGTCTAATTTTATAAAATTCCCGCCTTTTTAAGGTCTGGATAAGTGACCGACATGACAGACGTTTTACATGAAGTGACTCACACAGCTTCACAACCCTGGGTTCAATCCTACTGTGACTGTGACTATCTATGTTGTTTTTCTTCCACGTAGACTGGCTAAGTTTAATTTCTCTTAGGTGTAAATGTGTGTGCATGGCGCCTTAAAATTTACTGGTGTCCCATTCAGAGTATATTTCCACGTTATTCCCACTGTTCCCACAATACCTTCTGGATCCATCATATGCCTGAGCTTTGTTAAACATACCTTTACAAACAAAAATAACACTTAAATTCACTTAATTACTGGAACTTAACCTTGTACTATTCCACTTTGTTTACAACAGACACAAATGTTCTTACAGTATGTGTCCTCCTTGTGTAATCAGTTACTACCATCACTTGGTTCTTACAATCAGGTTGCCGCTGACCAAGATTAAGAAATGGTTTTGAAGTTCAAGTTGCTTTAAGGAGTAATCTTATTAATGGCCTGGAGCATCAACATGGATTCATTGTGGATTTTGAAGAATATTTCAGGTAACTGGTGTAGGTGAGATAGTGCCACTGTAGCTGCAGGGAACAGTAATGTTCTTCATGCTGTTTCTGGGGCGAAGTGTTTTCATGGCCCAGATTTTCTATGAGTGAGCATTTTGGGTCTTAATACAGTAACTGTAAAGGCAAAGGGGCTAAAAATAGAAAATGGCTTGGTACAATTTGTTTGTAACTGTCTCTGCCAGTTGTCTCGCTTTTCTCAGGACCACAACACTTTTTGCAATGAGGTGTCAAGGATTATTTACTATACTTCCAACAGAGAAATGATGGGGAGCCTGTTCTCTAAACTGGAAACAGCTGGCAGAGGCAGATAGTCACACCACGGCTTTATCAGAGCAACACAACCATCAAGCAGTTTAGACACCTTTATCACCGTATGGCTGTTTTCTAGTTCATTCGCTTGGATCCTGTAAGGTTTGTTTTGTGTAAAAAAAATAAATGCCACTGAAGCCCCTATTTGAAGCACCAAACCCCGATTGAACTCACTGTAGTACTGTACTTACATAGACAATAATGTATGCAGCTTTGTTTAACTGAGTAGGGATATAAATCTTTAGAACCAAGGTCACTGGTTGTTTTGTACATTGTGTAAATGCATTTAATGTAATTAAATTGTGTCTATTTGCTCACTTGTGCCTGAAATGTGTCTGCTCTTTATTTTTCTAGAGCTTCCAGAGAACTGGACAGACACTAAGGAGACCCTACTGGAGGGAATGGTGTTCAATGTGAAGTACCTGGGCATGACGTTGGTGGGTCAGCCTAAAGGAGAGGAAATGGCTGCAGCTGCCATCCACAGGATTGTCTCAACGGTTAGTTTCAATCAGTGAGTGATGTTTATATCCAGAAGGTTTTTACATGAATGGAAACAGAAGGCAAAAATATATAGTAATAGTTGTTTTTTTCTTTAGTAAACCAGTAGTGAGGTTCTTTCACAGAACCACATGTTAAATATTAAAGTATATGAGGTAAATACGAACTCAGATTTCATCAGTGTCAGTAGACAATTTGCTAGTATTTCAGAACAAAACACACGCATCCATGTTGAAACTCTTTTGTGGAGTGATTCAATATTTCTTAGAAGTGAGTCTCTTAAATCTTGGACCTGTAACCTTCAAGGGTAACCTTATTCAGGACTTTAAATTTTATCACAGTGGTGGAAGTCCACTATTTTAAAGTATAGAATTGTTAGTCTGTTTGACTGTCCCCTTAAATGCAATGGGCTTAATCCATATCCATAGCGACTTGAAACTAATTTGTTTCACTGTTGGAAAGTTCAACAAATCTAAGGTTTTATTGCTGTAGTAAATGAAAAAAAATCTCACTGTACACATTGAGTACTATATTATAGGACCCGGGTTATACCTGAAGGTTCTATGGATGTTACATTCCACCTAAAGTTCCTGGCTAAAAGGGCTTTTAAGGAAGACCATCTGCAGCGATTAACAGAACCAAAGCCTCAAGACACAAGTTACCACTTACCTTGTGAGCTGTGTTTGTCTTCTTGTGGAGACAAACTTTCTGAACTGGACTACAATGGAAGTATTAATTTCTAAAGTTATGCTTTGTCACTGAGATTCAACAGAGCTTTTCGAGAGGGAAAGCAGAACTCATGACAGAAGCAGATTTGTCTTCTTTGTGTGGTACAGCAGAATCCATGTCCCAGAGAAGTATTATTTTTATGCCAGACTCATTCTGTTCGAATCTGGCTCTCAGAGATTACACATTGGCTTTAATCTCATTGCTAGCTAGTTTTTCTTCCTCCGCATTGACTGCTTTTCTCATGGGAACAGTTAAGGCCCTCCAGATATAGTTTGCCTGATTTTCTCATTTTCTTTTGTCCTTGAGACAATGCCACTCTCTCTCTTACTTTGTACCTTGAATCACACAATGGCAGTATTGGCCCTGTTTCCCCATTATAACCCTTATTCTCTATGTTACTGTTTAAACACTTGTTTATCCCAATAAACTTTTCCAGTGCGTTTTTAATTCACTCAAGTAAGCTGATATTTATATAAAAGTGACGTTTAGTTTATTGCTTAATTGCACCGATCAGCCATAACATTAACACAAGTGGGAGGTGAATTGAATAACATTGATTATTAATTATACACTAGTAAACCGGTGACAGGAACATGGGCAACCGTGCTTGTGGGGACTAAAGGCCAGCCCATCTGGTCCAACCCCACAGAAAAGCCAATGCAGCACAAACTGCCAAAAAAGGTCAATGCTGACCATTATAGAAAGGCATTGGGCATTTAGTATCACAGCACGCTGTGTAAGAGTGTTAGCAGGCAAAGAGTTCAAGGATGTTGACCCAGCCTTCAAATTTCTCAGATCCCAATCTGCCTGATTATCCAAGGGACGCTCCGGACAAACACGACCAAATCTGGCACTAACAACCAGGTGTCAGGCACCACAGTACATCTTCAGAAGTCCCATGTAGTCATGCCCCAGGAGGCCAGAGCCCGGCAGCACAGCCTAAAACTTATGTGGTTTTAAATGTTAATAGTTGTAAAAGTTATGGCTAATCTGTGTACGATTTGTTTTTTTCTGACTTTTACAGGCTCGTGCCAGCTCAAAAAAATTTCGGAAGGTGACCCTTACCGTTTCCCCTAAAGGGATCATCATTACAGACACTGAGACCAGCAATCCCATCGAGAATGTGTCTATTTACAGGTAGTAATGCATTGTTTCTTATAAGAGACCCTCCTGTACTGTACTTACTGTGTTACATTTTAAAAACTAGCAGAACAAGAAATAGACAGACATAATCTGTTACAGTGGATTTATAAGGAAGTGTTGTTCAGTTTACTGACTTGCAAGTTTTAAAAAAGGGGTCTATATGCTAGATAATTTATTCAAGGCACTTGCTTGTTCTGTCTTGATTAATCATTACGCTTTTTTAACAAATATGAATTATCCCATATTGCACTTTTTTCAACATATTGCCACCCTATTCTTAGCTTTTAGTACAATATTTTCATTGTTCTTTGAAATTCATGGTGAATAAACCAAACATGCATGAATTCTTGTTAAGTATAATAACACATTATCTGTTATATAATTAAATTTTTTATCTTACAGTATAGCACAGATATAGCAGGGATTTGTTTATGGCTATGATATCTGGTATCACGCAAATGAACATGGTGTCTTTTTTGAACCTGGTTCCTTTCAAGATTTGTTTTCCCAGTAATCTGAGTAAAGTGTTCACTTTTGTGCATTTCTAATTTGTAGTAAATGCAATATGCCTTTTTATCATTAACATATTGCACACATTAACCAAACCAAACCATCAGAAGCATGCTATCTGCATTTACACATTGCCATAATGCAGATACAACTTTCACAAGAAACAGCAATCGGATGGGAGACACCAAGGCGGTAATAGAAAAGGATAGCAAATCAGTTCAATGTGATCAGAACACATCGGCAGAGTTAATCCTAACAGTTTACCAGCACTTGTGTAAAACACTACTAACACTGGATTACTCAATTGGTAGTTCGGTTATTCTTTCAGTGAACTCATTTCAAAATCATAATGTACTCTACTCAATGTCTCACTACTCAAGATTACTGTGTAACATCATTTTCATGAAGGGCTTGTGCTGGTGATGCACTGACATTTCAGGAACATTTATCCCTCTATGCATCTGTCCATCCATGTATGCCAAATATTCTGACAGCCAAGTTACCACTTTGCTTAAGCACATTTTTTTTACTAAAAGAGTAAAAAAGAGTACTCAAAGCACAGGAAGAACATGCATTCAAGTGCATACAGTAGATCAGAGGCTAGATTTGAACCCCCTAAGCTGGAGTTCTGAGCTGTGTGTGGAGATAGATCTTGCAAGGTATTATGTGGAGAGCAAGTCCCTGACTGCAATGCCGATGTTTTCTTATCTGTGGTACCAGAGACACAGGGTGTTTCTAAATTCTTTGATCACACCTACCTATTTCCTGTCCTTGTTTCACTTCCTTGTTTCTTGGCTGTTCTATCTGAGGCAAACAAGTTCAGGAGGAATTGAGGGCGCAAATGTATTTGCCAAACATGACTTCACTTTAAAGTGAGTTCATTTATTGATGATGTCCCCACGTGGAATGATGAATCCGCAAATGCACATCACATGTTATTACCCATAGAATGAACATTAATTCAAAAAACCTGGCATAGAGTGCATGTTTTAGTCTGTGCAATATAAAATTTTTTTATTTCTCATATTTGCATTTTTGGGCTACGTTTTCTTTAATATATCCCCAGTCTCATTATGAATAGGACTTCTTGTGTTATTGTTTATTTGAATTAGTTGTTTCATATAGATAGCATTTATGCTTACATCATACACTACAATAAAGGAAAGACCATTGTGTAGGAAGCGGTTAGGTATCTTTGATCTAGAAGCACCCTCCATTAGCATCTTTAAAAATGCCAGATTTTGATTGATGTCCCCCCCTCCCCCCACCCACATCCTGGACCTTACATTAGTCACACTCTGATGATCATACTATGTGTCCTGTCAGACTCTTCACTTCTCTGTGGTCTTTTGCCTGCATTATTAATAGGAGTCTCAGAAAATTAAAGGAATTGATTTGGAAATACACTTAACTGGCCCTAGTTTTTTTTTTTTTTTTTTTTTGCTTTAGGCTTAGGGGGATCATCTTCTGAGGGAATGCACCACTGCCTGGAGTGCATGTGTTGGATGCAGTCAGTGCAGACTTTGATCCCGGAGACTCGGCTAGATTTGAAAGGGCTAGACTTGAAAAGCAAAGCTTATTATTTGTTCATCAGTCAGAGAGCTACTATGTCAGTAGAAGAGTAATGATACAGGGTATATAAAACTCTAACTGTTAACAATAATTAAGTAGGTGTTTGTGTTGTCTGTATTCTGCAAATAAAAAAATAAAAAAAACATATTTAGGATGATTTCCTTTATTCAAATATGCAAAAAAAAAAAAAAAAAGAAGAAGGATGCAAAATACTTTTTTTGTATATATGTATATAGATAGATAGATACTGTAAATAACCAGTCAAATGTTTGTGCACAAAGCATTTTATTGTCTTTTTACATTTTTATTTCTTTCTACAGAAGGCCTCCAAAATGTGCAATAATCTTCTCTGAACAATTGATATTGAGATGTGTCTCCTACTTTTGCTCTGTAAAGCCTTCATTACGGCTCTAATCTGAAGTGCTATAAATTAAGTGATTTTTGAGGCTGGTAACTTTAAATTGACTTCTCCGTTGCAGCGAAAGTAAGTTTTGATCTTGCTTTCTTGGGGTGGTCTTCATGAGAGCCAGTTTTGTCATGGTGCTGGATGGGTTTTGCAAATGCACTTGACAATACTGTTCTTGCAAGAACTATTCCAGAACAGCTGACTGTTGTTTTTACTTAATTAGACAATTCCATATGTGTAATTTCATAGTTTTGAAATTTCCAGTGTTGTTCTAGAAAGTATGAAATTACAAAAACAAAAAACATTGAATTAGAAGGTGTGTCCAAAATTTTGACTGGTACTGTATATGTAATGTTTTGACTAAAACTCAATTATTGTATTTGTAATGCACAGTTTGTGTTAAATACTCTGTGTTATATACTCTGTATATCCTTAGTAATAGTAACTAATTTATAGTTAACAGTAGAAACATACATATAATGGAAATTAATACCTTTACTTTATTCATGAGGTTATTATAGTAAACAGAGACAGAGAGAGAAGGAACGCTTTATCCTGTTATTGCAAAAACAGGAAGGAGCTTGGCACTAATGAGATGTTTATGTATCCTCCTTCCTATTTACGGATCCAGCCCCCATCTCTTTTCCAGTACACTGCTTATGAATAAAAGGCTAGAAAACTATTTCTTCTATCTTTGGCTCAAGATAAGCTTGGTCCTTTTTATTCATGTATGATATTTGTTTACATAACATAAAAAATGTTTTATTTGTGTATTTAATTTTTTTTTTTTTAAATTATCTTTAAAAAATCTAAATTAAATAACAATAATGTAAGGTAGTATTACATTTATGATTGTTTTAATTCATTTACTGCTTATTATATTATATATTATATAATGTCCTCCTAGATCATGGTTACGTGTTTGTGAGGTTGCTTTTGTACGTCTTTTTATTTCCTAAAGGCTGAAATCTGTACAGTGTTTGTGTAATGAGATTTGGCATGGCTCTCTATCAGCTGTGTGGGATTTCACTGACAGGTTAAAACTCATTTTGGCTCTGCTCCCACTGTGCCAATGCTAATGTATTCCGCACTACTGCGTGTAACAGAAGAACATAAGCAGGCAGGCTTCCACTTCACTAATGCTGTTAAACCTCTGTTAAAGTGCACCAAACCATTTTCATAAATCCTGTTTTACTTTTGTTTCATCAGTAACCTGGATTTTTTATTTTCTTTGCAAAGGTCAATCCCAAAATGCTGGCAGTTTCTGTTCACATCTCCAGTGCACTGGTCCTTATGTTAATTCCTGAGGGAACAGGGCAGCCTAGTTTTGCAGTGTTTCAGCCCAGTCAGAAGTTTACTAATGCAAATCCCTTTGTTTGTCTTTATTGTTTATGACAGCTCTGTCTTGACTCATAAAAACACCAAATTTCATAGTGTTGTTGCTAAAATAGCACACGCCTTGAATAGGGGTGGGCGATATACCAGTATACACGGTTAACCGGTAGAAATTTGTCAACCTATAGAGATTTTGGTCTATCGTCTTAATCGCGGTTGAGATCACGTGACGTTGCACGTTATGTAACCACGTTCACATTCACTTCTTTTTTTTTTTTTTTTTTTAATTTAGTCGTGTCCAATTCCTCCCCGCTAGGGGGGGCTCCCACATTAAGGCTGCTTACTACCATTCAGCCGGGAGGGTCGCAGACTATCACGTGTTTCC
>JAQQZT010000020.1:5476035-5492242 GCA_030068275.1 Clarias platycephalus | reverse complement strand
GAGTCCTGTTAAGTGTTCACCCTGTTCGAGAGGTGCTTTCAGTTCAGTGGCTACGGCCGCGCCAGGGTATGTGTGTTATGTGTGTTTGACCTGTGCGTATGTTCTTGTGTGCAATTAATAAATTACTCCCAGTCATTACATTGGGAAGCCACAAAGCTCACTCGTTCTCCAAGTTCCCTGCTAGCGTGTAAACGCTACAGTATTTTTATATGTTCTCATTTTTTTTTCTTTCAGCACATTTAAAACATGCATACTTATGCACGTTTGCATAATTAGAAAAACATGCTAAAAATGAGATGTAATCCAGTATATACATACCAGAGTTACAAAAGAAAAAAAAATCTATTTTTGTGCAGTCAGTGCTATACAGTAGTTGAACAGGAAAATAAATATGATTCATGAGGAACGCATGCTCCAATACTGCATTTTGCTTGAATTGCATTATATGGTTGAGTTTGATTGAATTCTGCACACTGAATCCTGTGCACTGATTCCTGCTTTCTCTTTATATCCAGCTTCATGGCTTGGTGCTCCATCATGATTAAGCAGGCAATTGACAAGCTGATTAGTCTCACAAAAGGCAAACTCCTAGGCTCATATTGACAGATTCAATTCCAGGAAGCATGCCCAGAAAAAAAGGCAGAAAACGTAAATTAAGTGCATACAGAAAAAAAACCAGCAAAAAAAAAAAAAAAAAAACATTTGAACCAAGCATTTCAGCGCTGGTATTTTTCAGCTTCTCCCCAAAGCGGCCCACTAATTGCCGCTACTTTGTTGCACGGATGATTAAAACAGCAGTTGCCTTCTGTTCCTTGCCCAGCCCTGGTGTACTTGTGTCAAGAAATGGAAGTGCTTATTTGAATTATATAGCAGTTATGTAATAGCCAGGTTTTGCCCATGTGTCATTATGAAAATTTTCTTTTGAAATACTTGATATGTTTGAGATGGACATATCAAGAGGCAAACTCAACAAATGGTTACAAAAAGAATGCTTTATATTGAACTATGACCCTTGCTCCATCATTCTAGACCAGTTTGACATGTACAATCATTGCCCTATAATGACACCATGGGGGGTCAGGAAAGTGACGGTAAATATTGACATGGTCGATATATCTTTCCAGTCTAGTTATTCACTGTGAAGAAGGTCAAATACACAGGATTCTCTGATGTTGTGTTTAATTAAAAAAGCTATCGCTGGAATGTACAAATAAAACAGAATCTCTCATATGCACGTTGTATATACTGTATGTAACACAAACTCTGACACGCTGCTGATGTTACTAATATATCAGACATACCAACATTGCTAACAACAAAATGCAAACAGACAGAGTGTAATGGGGATGTAAGACATTCCTACATTCAGAAAAACCATCATAACAACCCTCGTACACAGAGCACACAAAGAATGACCTCAGTGCCGCCAGGCGAAAGTCAATGATGTGCGAATTAGGCTTCCATGGAGACCGAACGCAGATCTCGGAAATAAAATGGAAAAAGTGCTGTTACACAACGAGCCACCAAGCAGACGGAACAGATGGTGTGACGGGAGCCCCCAAATCACTAAAGAGGTAAAAGAACAGACAGAATTATGTAGGAGATAATAAGAGAGAACTCTACTGCGGGTTCCAAACCTAAAACCTCCCATGCAGAAGCAAGCTTGTTTTTGAGTGAGCTATCAAGAAGGAGACAAGTTACAAACAGCTCAATGAAAAACTAAAGCAAAAAAAAAAAAAAAAGAAAAAGAAGCAGTAACTAAATGCAGATGTGGGAGAAGGTGATAAATCTAAAGAGAAAGAAAATACAGGCATGGCAAAGAGTAAACAGATGACACAAGATGACTAGGTACAGTACTCAATCCAACAGATTGTCTGAGTGTATCATTCAAACGCTGGACTACACTACAATATCTCTAACATTCTTTTGATGGATCATCGGAAACAGTCACTCTTTGTCCACATGTGCACTAAAAAAGAGGCTTGTAAAATCACAGATGTGTGACCTACAGACAATTAACTTGGACAGATGGCGACTGGTCAGATGTTAGTGGCCCAGATGTTAGGTTGTGATGGCTAAACCAGTGGATAGAAAAAAACAGCAAATCTGGTGAGGTGTTTCCAGTAGACATGCTTAGTAAGTGATTCATTGTAGGGTGATTTTGGTGAAATGGCGATGGGGACACGAATGCGCAAACATCTCTCGGATGCATGACGGCTAGTCTGTCTTATCCGATCCCATGGAAAAGCTACTGCAGAACAAACTGCTGGAAAAGGTTAACGTTGACTATGATAGAAAGGTGTCATAACGTGGAGCATCACGGGTGTGCTGTGTGTGAGGCTGCGACAGACAGAGTCCCCATGGAAAGCACTTTCAATGGGCACACATGAACAGCAGAACTGGACCAGAGACCAATTATTACACTATACACTACAGTGTGTGTGTATATATATATATATATATACACATATATATATATATATATATATATATATACAGTACACACACACACACTTTGCACTTCATTGACATCACCACACAATTGCTTGGGGGTGGACCATAGGGCATAGAGTGCTTTTGGGAACAGAGCCTGAGGGGAAAACAGCAACCATTTAGCGTACAAATCTTATTCTTCTTTGGTGGCCGCACACTGCTTAGCCTTTCTCGTTGCATTGCTGAGCAGACTGTATCTTAAAAAAGATCATTAGAAGCAGCCATCCTGTCACTGGACACAGAAAAGGCCATATCCAACAGCTGTAATAAAGTGATCTTTAAAATCATTAACTTCCACTTAACATCATTCAGTGGGGCACTTTACTTCTTATTAACCTCATTCGACCTGAAGAATTCCAGCCAATCTCTATTACAGCTTTTATCACTTTTTGGAAAATTCTCTGCTCACAGAAGTAAATCAGACTTGTTACGGAATAACACGGAAAGCTAAATTCCGGAATAATTGTCTTCCGTCTGACTTTAAGTTCACTTTATGTCGGTTGTCTCTTTCCTATTTATTGATTAAAATGATATCTGACTTGATAACTACTGTACAACCCTGTCGGAATGTTTTTTTCTAAACGTTTTGAAAGCAGCATGCGATTTGCAGTAAAAGAACAGGAAATCTCGCGGCTCCATGACAATGCCTTTCCCATGCAGTGGCTTCAACAGTGGAGAAAATGCTATAGATTCCAGGACTTCCACATCCCACTTACAGCTCTGATCTGGCACAGTGTGTGTTACTATCATGTTTTTGGTCCACTTACAAAGGATCTACACGGTCACAGGTCACCACTGATAATGAATGTACGGAAGCGATGCAGCATGAAATGGGCAGCAGGCAAACAGCTTCTTATCACGAGGAATGAACAGGTTACTGGAATGATATAAGAAATACATCAAACTGCAGGGAGATTATGTACAGTAGGTGTTATACAGTATTCCTTCAGGTACTATTAGTGTATGAAAGCATTGCCTTTATATTTTAATTCCTCTTCTTCAGATACCCTAATATTATATTATGTCAGAATAATCCACAAAATATTTTTTTTGTTGTTTTTTTGTTTTGGACATTTTCCAAGTCAATATACAGTATTTACTGGAGCTCTAATAAGCTAATTGATATTTGTGTTCTGGATGTAATATGTCTGATTGCTTTTTGGAAAGGAACAGAAACACGTCCTATTATCCTAAAGAATCTCTTTTTGTTTAACAATGGAAAAAATATATTTTTTCACCTATATTAATTTGGCCACTGGAATTTTAATGACGATTTTTTCCTTACGAGGCAAAGCCCATAAAGACATGGGTTTCCAAGATTGGAGTGGAATAACACTTAACACCTTTGGAATGAACTGGAACTTTGACTGCAGCCCAACCCTCCTCGCACACCATCAGTGCCTGACCTTACTAATGCGCTTGTAGCTGAATAAGCACACATCTCCACAGCCAGACTCTCAAATCTAGTGGGAAGCTTTCCCAAATAAGTTGAGGTTATTATAACAGCAAAGTGGAACATAAAAGATATTTATGAAGCTTCATCGAGGAGTAGGACTGATCCTAGAAAAGTGTGTGCCATCACTGTTTAGGGGTAGCTCAGTGGTTAAGGCATTGGATCAAAAGGTTCAAACCCAGCATTATCAAGTTGCGACTGTTGGGCCCTTGAGAAAGGCCCTTGATGCTCAACTGCTCAGATATAAAATGAGACAAAAATGTAAGTTGCTCTGGATAAGTTCGTCTGCCAAAAGTCTACAGGGAGAAAAAGCATGTAAATTTGATTTGAGTACTATAGATAAACTTACACAACAATAGGCATTCCATGAGTGCTGATAATGGACAGTAACAGCAGTGGGGCATTTAACTATTTGTATTAATCCATGCCCAATATATTCAAATCACCATTAATCACAACCGTCGGTCACAGCATGAAACACATCCTATCATCCTAAAATATAAAAATAATAATAATAATAATATATATTATAAATAAAATATAATAATATATATCATAAATAACATATAATAATATATATTAAAAATAAATAAAATATAATATATATATCATAAATAAAATATAATAATATATATTATAAATAAAATTATAAATAAAATATAATAATATATATTATAAATAAAATATAATAATATATATTATAAATAAAATATAATATATATTATCAATAAAATATAATAATATATATTATAAATAAAATAATAAATAAAATATAATAATATATATTATAAATAAAATATAATAATATATATTATCAATAAAATATAATAATATATATTATCAATAAAATATAATAATATATATTATCAATAAAATATAATAATATATATTAAAATAGGTTGGTACAATACGTAGTACTGAGAAACGTGCAACTTCATGCCACTGAGGCACTTTTATACATTTGATAACAGTAGATCATCTTAAGCAACACAAAAAATCCTTGTGTGTTGAACAAGTGACTGTACACACTAGCGCAATAGCATACCATTTAACGCTATCTAGGATTTTACCCTGGAACCCAGAATTTACCAGTGCTGATAATAAATATATTATATAAATAATAAATAATAATTAAATATCAATATAAAAATAATAAAAAGATGAACACTTTAAACATCTCTCACTCACTCATCATCTATACTGCTTTATCCAGTATATAACTGGTTGCAGGGGGCCTGAGTCTATCCCAGATGACTTAGCCTTTATTTATTAAAGTTAAGCCTTTATTTGTCACATATACAGTACATTAAGGGTTAAGGGCCTTACTCAAGGGCCCAACAGTGGCAACCTGGATGAGCTGGGGCTCGAACTGCCGACCTTCCAATCAGTAACTCAGAGCTTTAACACACTGAGCCACCACTGCAGATGGGGCACCAACCCACCGCAGGGCACACACACATACACACACTAATTCACACACTACGGGCAATTTGGGAAAACCAATTAACCTAATCTGCATGTTTTTGGATTGTAAGAGGAAACCAGAGTACCTAGAGAAAGCCCACTAAGCACAGGGAGAACATGCAGGAGAACAAGGAGAACTCCATACACACAGACCCGAGGCGGGAATTGAACCCTGGAGGTGCAAGGCGACAATCCTAACCACTAATACACGTTCCAAGATATACATTAATGTATATAGTTTAAATGCTGCATTATGCATTGCTGAAAAAAACATCTGCAAGCTTTTCTTTTCAAATCTTTAAACATTCAGCCTGTAAAGAGAGGTAAACCAGTGGCGATGCTAAGACTTTATTTCACATAGAGTGCAGTTAGTGTTTGAAATTATTAACTCTTCCATGAATTTCATATTTATTCACTACTTATACTGTATGTAAACTCTTTATCCTGGTCAGGATCATGGTGGAGTCTATTATGAGAATACTAAAGGTGAAACAGTCTGTATAGGATTCTAGTTCATTGTCAAACCTGCATGGTTGCATATTTATTCAACCACCTGGCATGTTTCTGTCTGAGAGACGGACATGCTACAGTAGGTGATTAGAAGTTACTAAAAATGCTGATTCCAGACACAGTTATCTGGCATCAACAACCAAGTCGCGATCAAAGCTCAAGTGTTTGATGTGAACATTAACTGAAGCTCTTGACCTATTTCTTCATGCTTGTATTCACTGTGCTGCGGCCACATTATAACACATTATACAATACATACGTATTGGTGGTTTGTAACTATGACTACAGTATTTTTGCAGGAAAGTATAATAATGAAACCCAGGTTTTCCCCTTTTTTTAACAAAAATACTTGGCTATTCAAATCTGTTCACAGTGCTATGTGAATTTGGAGATCAAACCCTGTTTTATTTCTCTCATCACATAGTTGTATTTAAAAGATTAGAAGTATCATTGAAAGATTAATTTTCTTCCTTTTATGAAACCTGTTTGATGGTCACAAGATTCCATATTCAAATATTCCATATTCTTTCAAATAAGCAGATGCTATAAGAGTGGAATAGCCCATGTGACTATTTGTGTTTAATTTAGGCTACCTTTTTTCGCTCTGGATTTGTCATATTTTCTTCCTTAATCTACTTAATTCCCAGCTGCCATAAGGGCACTCTCCCATCAAGGATACAACCAGTGACCAGGGAGGATGGAGGCTATCATGTTTTTCCTCTGAGACACATAATGCCAGCCAACTGGATCTTTTTTCTGAATTGAATTGAAATTGAATTTTTCACATATACTGTACAACATTGCACAGTATAAATTGCAGTGAAGTGCTTATAAAATAAAAAGCTTGTGGTGCAGGGGCTTGAACCCCCAGTCTTCCAATCAATAACCCAGAGTCTTAATCCTTTGTGCCAACCCCTAAAAAAAGCTTTTGTTCTTTTCTTCAGCCATTAAGACATGTAGACCTTACGTCATGACGTGGATGTACAGTAAATAGCCAACAGCTCCTTCAAACTGAGCTTCTTAAAACTGTAATCAATGTATTCCAATTAATTCCCCATTCAGGCACCATAGCTTAATTTTTTTTTGTCTCCACTATCTCTACTGTAACTGCTGTCACTTTTTTTTAAATAACCATCCACTTGCTTTTTTTTACTGAATTCAGTGCAGATCTAATAGTCTGCACCTTTGTGAGATTACATGACATGGAATAAGTTTTACAAATTACTTCTGCCACTTTAAGAGTATTTCCATCTCCTGTGCGTTTAATAAAATATAACTATAAAGGACATACATTATGTGAGAAGATCATTGCACACTCCCAAAACCGTGTTGGCTTACCATTTGCGTAAACCTTGAAAAATATTACTCTTAGAGCAATTCACCAACTCTTATATCAAACAAACTAAGCTGTCTGCAGATGAAGACACAGACCTCTGCCGAGAGTCGTCCATCTTTTCATTAACTGAACTCGACAATACTTCATCATCTAACATTATGAAAAAGCACTAGAGAAGAGAGATGCTGACAGAACAATCTGGTTCAGCTCCACAAGTAACCATAAACAAAGGCACAAAGGGCAGGTGTCACATTAATGCCAGATAACTGTGACATCAGGAGCTCTGCAGGTCACATGGATGCCACCATCTGTTTTAATGAACCTTTGTGTTCGCAGTTCTGTATGTTCCTGTGAGTTTTAAAGGATTATAGTGCAGTGTTTTTGATAGATACACCTCAGTCTGTTGAAAATGGAGAAAGCCGAATTCACCGAGCGTTAATGCAATTACACCTTCGAAGTTAATTGCACTGGATCATATACTGTAGGTTAGAGAGATTAGAACAATGTATGTGTGTGACAACCTCAAAGAAGGTTCCCACCTCTGCACTGGCATACTAGTACTCCATATGCAATAAACACCAATCAGGCATAACAATAAACATTAAAATTGATTATCAATTATATACCAGTAAACTGGTGACAGGATCATGGGCCCCTAAGGCACAGTGATGCATGTGAGGAGCAAAGGCTTGTCTGTCTGGTCCGATCCCACAGAAAAGGCAATGCAGCACAATTCACTGAGAGGCAGAAAGGCTCCAGAACACCAGGTGCACCACATCCTGCCATGCATGAGGCCCAACAGATTGGAATCTGGCCCCCAAACACCCCAAATTCCAGTCTGATCAAGAATCCATTGCAAGCACTAGACAAACATGTCCAATCTGGGCAAGGTCCCATCCCACACCTCACAGCACCCAAAGGATCTGGTTTCAGACACCAGAGCACAACCCCAGAGGAGTCATGTCCCGAGGGACCAGATTTCCACTGTACTCTAGTCGCTATATATATTTATTTACTTTATGTCCATTTTCCACCTGTGTTGTTTCACCATTAAATATAATTGTGTTATGATTGTGTTAATTTTAATGTGGTGACAGCTTTGGGCTGTGACCCAAAAGTACCCACATAGACTGTGGATCAAACCATGACATGCATCTTGAACTAATCACTAAGTGGTTAGTGCATCGGGGTACTGAGTAGAATGTTGTGAGTTCAAATCTCAGCAGTTGATCCCTAACTTCCCACCGTTGCTCCTTTGAACTGCTCAAATGTATTAGTTTTAAAATGCTTTGAATATACGTGTCAGCCAAGTGTGTGTAGTTTTTTTTTTTTTTTTTTCATTTTATTTACACACTCTATTATTATAATACATGGTCTAAAGTATATGGACATTTAGTCATCCTCCATCTGCTGCTAAACTGGCCTCCATTCTTCTGGAAAGGCTAAGAAAAAAGCGACAGCAGTTCAAAAGGTTGGACAGTATTGTTTGACCAGAATGTCAAGGGTCTCATTTTGTAATTCCAGTGTGGGGGATTTCGACAGCATACACATACTGTACATCTTATATACAGTTATACTTATATCCAATTTTGTGGCAGCGGTTTGGTTTAGAATGATGATCATGTGTCCACATACTTTTGGCCATATAATGTATGTGTAGTTTTGTGGCCTATCTTTCTAACTTAGTTATGAAATTTACTTTCTTCTGTGCACATTCATTCATGTGGAAACCTAATGTTCTTTAAGTAATAGGGGTTGTAAGTGCCTACCGGTGGCTTACAACAAGCAGAGAATAAATTATGTGCATGGATGGCCATAAACTTGCTCATACAGGAAATGATTATTTGGATAGTAAAGTATAGGTGCTATAGCTGTCCTGTTAGTACCAACCACGTAGAGCTGCACGCAGAGGGCAAGCGTGCTTGTCTGGGTAATGCTCATGCCATTTCATTTCTGATTATATTCGTTATCAGGAACTTTATGTTGTTCTAGAGTGTGTGTAATGGTGTGTAAATGCCTAATTAGGGATGATTGATGAGCTTATATCTCTAACAAGCTCTAGTCACACAGATAAGAAATCCTATTTATGATGGAATATAAATGACTTGTACCTACGCTACTTCCAATCTCACCAAGTGAGTCAAATGTACTTATCTCTATTATGTAATGTGCCAAGCGTGACAGGGTGTCCAAGGTAAGGTGTTAAGTGCGCACTTAAAGCAAGAAGCCACGTAGGGCACAGACATCCTTTCAGACTGAATCACAGATTATGCTGGTTGCTCACAATAGCTTTTCACAAAGAATCTTGAGCACACAGGCAATCACATACTCAAAGTTATCAGCCAAACGCACTGAAGACATGCAGCAAATTCAGGCCCCCAATTCTATAAAGACTACAAAGAAAATACCACACTCAAGTGTATTCAACAAGCTAATGCAACTCTATGGTGAGATGTTGAAGTTGCGACTGTGATTCACATTATTTTCAATTGATTTGTGTAACGAAGAATGCAGTGCATCATGCACTCCTGCATATCGCTGTTGAAGATATTTGAATATACACTTCACTCACTCACTCACTCACTCACTCACTCTCTATACCACTTATCCTGAATAAGGGTCATGCGAGGCCTGCAGACTATCTTAGGGAAGTCAGGACACAACATGAGATACACCCTGGGGAGCAAACACACACACACACACACACACACACACACACACACACACACACACACACACACACACACACTTTATCCTGTTTTCAGGGTCACGGGGGCCTGGAGCCTATCCCAGGCACGAGGCAGGGTACACCCTCGACAGGGTGCCAATCCATCCATTATGCCACCATGCCATCTTATTCACTTTAAATTATTCAACTGTGTCCAACTGCTTGCAAAGCAGTACTAAGATACTGTACAGTAAATTAACATTTGAACAAAAAAGGTAATATATCAATCTGTCATACTAGTGTTTTACAACCTTTAAAATATTATCATTATTATTATTATTATTATTTTGATCAATCTCCAGAGTATTTTGTTTTTAATTCTTATAGCCGAATTGAGCAATAACAAAAGTTAATAACTGTGAATAACTATAAGGTTTATTAAAAATTATATGCTTTCGGATTCCTGTCATATATGCAAATAATGCACAGCAAGGGGTGAGCAGTAAGCCTGAAATATCACATGCTGATACTTACATACTTTAAGTCATGTTGTAAGTTATGTATATACAGTATAAAATATGTATAATACTTATGCATATTCATCTATGTGTACATACATTTTTATTTAATGTTGGGGGAAAATACAACTATTTTACTACACTATTTTTAATATTTTGAATAACACCTATTAATAAAAAGGAAAAACCAAAAACTTTTACTGTAAACTTTTACCATCAAATCAGATTATTTGTTACTCCTATTTTTGAAACACCACTTAAAAAATGCACATTTCCTGTGATATCTCAGAAAGTGTATTGCGGATTTATTTAGCATGATATCAATCATACAGTATTTGCCAGCTTTAATTTACAAAGTGCCAGCAGTTTTTGCAAAACATCATCATGGATGCTCTAAATTCAATTCAAGCATTGATGCCAAATAACTGACAGGACCGCAGAGAATGATTCAGGGAGTAGCTTCACGTTCTCAGAGGTCTTTGCTTGGTAATAGATGTTTGATGCTATCAGAGCTAAAATCAAAGTAAAAACACAGGTAAATATTCCACTATTCATATTCCACAATTCAAGATATCTTTGAAATGCCTATGGACATTTTTCTTTTCATTTTCTTATAAGCAAACAGCAAATGGAGTTTATGTGTACTGTATGCAGTGTTACAGTAATATACTGAATATTCCATTAGTACATCACTGTCCTGGAAATAAATTAAAAAAAGAAATAAAGATAGTAGCAGGACATAAACCAATGTTACAGAAGTAATAAGCAGACAGACATTACACCACTATACGTATATTAATGTATGATGGGAAACAAATTATGTGGAATTAAGCATTAAAGGACATGTTTAATGAATAAATATACTGACATTGGCCCTAAACATTATGTCTACCTGTGTAATTGGTGATAAAAACCTTAATATACGTTCAGAGTATTAAGTATCAGCTTAATTGTGTTAACAACAATTTGTTGTGTTTTTATCATTTATTAAAAAGGCATGGTAGTGCGCTATTGTTTACATAACAACCGCTCTAGATGAAAAGTAGAGCTCATTTTTGCTCAATTGTGTGTTTTGGTGAACGTCTGCTATATAATGGTTTATGAATGCCTGAATAAAGCCAGTCACCTGTTTGCATCTTTCGTCACCTCATTGATTTAATTTTTGTCCCAGGTATGATCAACAGCACAAAGGAAAGATTATTTAAGAAAGGCTAGCTTGTAGTGTTTCCCGAACCCACTGTGTGTTTCAGACTAGACAGTCTGAATGAATGTGGTTCAAATGGTTATTTATAGTACTTGGCAAGCATCTCAATATCTGTCAGCATCTTAGCTTCAGCAGACGCCCATTCGTCAGTGCCGAAAAACGTCAGCGTTGCAGTAGCCACAATATCTGATTACTTAATCTTCAAATTAAAGTATGAACAGTAAACACTCCCTTACTCTAATTCGCTTTAGACAAAGGTGTCTGCTCAAAATGTGCATAGCTGGGTTAAGTTAAATATCTGTTAGAGCCTGTGCCCAATATACCCTGTTCAAGGCTGTTAGATTTAGTGGTGGGTAATAATTCTGGGCTTACTTTAAAACGCATTTTATTTCTCCCAGCAGCTTTTAGCATATGATCATATAGTAGATTAAAGATACAGTCTTGCTAAGGCTTTAGAATAAAACTGATTAACTGTGTGTAAGTAAAACAGACCTGCAGACCACACACACACACACACACACACACACACACACACACACACACACACAGCTCCCAAATCCATCAGTATGAACTCATACTTTCAAATCACTTTCAGAGGGAGAAAATGTGATGACTCCAGCAAGAAGATTCATTCAGGATCTTAACAGTTATGACCGCCTCAGTTAGGATGCAAATCAGGCATAGTGCAATTTGGGATTACATTGCAACTGCTGCCAAAAGGGAGGAAACTAAAATGATAAGGATGATTTTTCTTCTAAAATAAGGCTGATTTTCTTTCTGAAATAACCTAAAGCCTAAAGCCAAAATATTTTCCATCATATCCAGTAGTACTTTAGTCATGTCTGTAATTTTATATTCTTTCTAGTTGAATTACAAAAATATCAGCCCACAGGTTAATGTAAATCACAGTCCTAATGACTAGACAACTAGAGGCTAGTAATAGTCACCCTGACAAGTATGAATGGAATAATGACTCTGCTGTCCTGAAAACTCAAAAGACGATACCTTATCTACAGTATATCCAGTTACATGCTTAGATTTATTGTTATAGCTTTTTTTTTTTGTCTTTAAGTCTCACACGATTAGTGAAGACGGTCGGGAACAGTATGAGCGACCGTTACCAGCTGCAGTGCACGTGCATTCAAACAGCTGGATCAGTCTACAGGATGGCAAAGACAGCCTAAAACATGTTGCTGCAAGCGATCATTAGCGTTTACAAAACGGTAACTTACTTGCTCCGACCAAAAACCTGTCCGTGCCAAAAAGCAACAGTGCGACGGAGTTGAGCAGAACGAAGAGGCGAGCCATATTTCTCTCGATGATGCTTTTGCGTTTCTTCTGATGCAAATCTCAGACTCCAGATGTGCGGAACATTGGCGCAATTAACCTAATTTTTAAAGCGAGCGCGTTAACTTTATAGATTCCGACAACACGATCATGCTCACACACACACGCGCGCGCGCACGCACACACACACTTGAGCTCCAGATGACGTCCATGTCGCGTTATGTCAGGTGTCCTGACGACTCGTTTTCTTCATCTCTGACTGCTTGTATTCTTCCTCCAGTCTCGGAATGAAAGTCACCTCAGCAGGTTTTCGTCGTGCATCCTACAGCGAGTGGGATGAGGATCGCAGAGTTTGTGTCCTCTTCATCCTCGGTGTCGGAGAGCAGCCGATCTGGATCTGTAAAGGCAGCGCGCGCTGCTGACGTTAACTCTTCACCCGCGCGAGCGCTTTGGCAAATAAATGTACTGATGCAACCTGCTGTGGTGGGAACAATGTTGCACTGTTCTAACGGAACAGAAAGCCAGGCATTAATTCAGCACCAGTCCTCATGTTAATACTGTAGGTTAGGAATTCCAGCACCAGTGCATGAGGCTGTCACCTCTAACGCATCAGAGCAATGACAAGGACCACACACTGCCTCTCTCACATGCAGTACAGCAAGGCACTGTTGGAAATCAAAAAGCAGACAGAAATCAATGTGAATAATGAAAATCAAGCAGAGTTTAATGAAACATCCATCCATCCATCCATCCATCCGTCCATCTAGGATCCTCTGTAGTCCAACTAGGGACCGTGCAGACCATAGGAGTCCACTGGTGACCATTGCATTTATTCCAATTGTTACGAACCTACAGTCAACATCCACACGCTCATAGGCACAATTTGGGAACGCCAATTTTCCCACATGTCTTTGGACTGTGGGAGGAAACCGGAATACCTGGAGGAAACCCACCAAGCAAAGGAAGAACATATTGTACAATACGCCATACCCTGGAGATGCAAGGCGACACTGCTAATCACTATGCCACCATACAGCCTTAGTGACACATACTAGACACATTTCATACGCCTCATGCGTGTCTACTGCATTTTCAGAGCATTAGGAAATCCCTGTGGTGCACCGTTCATTTGCTTACCATCATTAGATTGAAAGTAAATCTGGTCCGTAATGGGATTCCTGTTCAATAGCCCAGTAAGAGCCGTAGACTGTCTGGGACCATGGCTGTCACTATATGAGGACACAGGTAGCATCTCCCGGTGTCAAGTTTAATACAGAAACGGTGACATCCCGATAATGTGTTGGCAGAATGAAATCTACTACTGTATGTAGAGCACCTTGCATTCCATTCTTCAGAGCAGCTGGGGATTATTTATATCCTCACTATCATGAGGACAAATATTTGCAACAGAAATTCGATTTGGAATACCAGTGCTTCCTTATACTATGTGTTTACTGTATGTGTATATGTGTATATTGATGATGCATTTTGATTCCTAAGTAAATTTAATATATTACAATAATCTTTTTGATATCCGTATGAAAGCAATATTCCTATAATGACCACTGAAAGGAGAACATTTGTATGGAACAGAAAGACAGACAGAGAGTTGCACTGTGTTGATCCAAGATTTTAAATTTGGTATGGGAAATGTCTCCACATGGTGATGAGCTCCAACTTTATGTTGTTTGTTCTCCAGCCTGGCAGAGATACTGGATGGGTACCCTTACGGAAAGAAAATAAATTTCTTTACATATTAACTGTCATTATGTAGAATGATTTAGTGTTTCTGAATATATTTACAATATACGGAATAATATATTGTATTAATATATTACAATAGTGAAAAATACATAAGGAATTGCCGCTTTTCATATATTGAGAAATATATTTAAATATATATCTTAATGTAATTTAATATTTAACAATATACTTCATAAGATATTGAATTTGATTAAATATATTAATTTCTTTATATATATATATTTTTTTTTTACAATATGCTTATACAAATGAGCCATATAAGACTATAATGAGATTAACGGCAGATATAAATGAGATGCATGAAACACCAGTGAAAAATATTATAGTTTTATTGAACATAAAAACTATAATATTTATAATATAATAATATAATATACTATTGAACTCCTGAAGCTGCTTAATATCTAATGGAACAAAAAATGTATTAAAACGTTTGAGATTTACCTAAACACCATTCAGCTACTCGTCAGCTGCTGCTTACCTGACTGATAATGTGGTGCTGATGGAGACTCCAGAACATTCTCCTGCAGTTTCTTTGTTTAAAATCTTGTTCTCCTCTAATGCTTCTGAAAAGAACCCAGTTAAAGCAAAGTGTATATAATTACTGTACCAAGATAACCATTCCACAAACAAACATATCTTTATTTATAGAATATAATTAACTGATGTCTGTAAAGTTACATGTTCTGGTAACTACTGTTAAACACTGAACACTCCATAATACAGTAAAACTACTGGATTGCAAAAACTGATCATGCAGTAACATTAACTTACTATTTAAAAAAAAAAGAAAAGGTAAAAAGTAACTTAATATGTCAAACCACACTGGTTAACTTAGGACCAACCTAATAATAATAATACTGTAACCAGCTGACTGATTTTTACAATTAAAAACAAACAAATAAAAAAAAAACTTTCAACCTCACTAGTGTTAGTTAACTAGACATTCTTTTAGCAATTTAAGAACAAATATAAGCTGTGTGATTTTCAGCTAAAATGTTTTTTGACCACAGACTCTGTGGTTTTAACTTTTTTTTTTTTTACATTTTATCGTTTTTCTTAACATTCTGACTCCTTGTCAATAATAACTGCAGTTAATTTTTAATTCGGTGCAAAAAGTAAAACCCACCTTCATTGTCCGCATTGTCATCTCCTTCTTCTTCTTCTTCTTCTTCTTGGTTTTCACAAACATTATCTCGTTGCTTTACTTCTTGATTTAAAAAAAACTATTCTGTATATTGTATTTTAGTTCTTTATTGGTAATGACATTTGTACAGAATGTAAGGCAAGTTTGCCATTTGGCAGTTTAATTTTAATAAATTCAATATTATTTAATAAATAAGTTTCAATAACTTATATAAAACAATTATAAGTATAAATATAATGGTTTTTGTCTGCATTGCAATATCCATACATGGTCCATTCATATATTGCAATATACAGTGGTGTGAAAAACTATTTGCCCCCCTCCTGATTTCTTATTCTTTTGCATGTTTGTCACACAAAATGT
>JAQQZT010000020.1:5447464-5463498 GCA_030068275.1 Clarias platycephalus | reverse complement strand
ACAAAGGGAACAGATTTATTATACAAGGGTGTTCCATCCCCCATCCCACCCCCCCTGTTAAAAAAAAAAAAAAAAAAGTAACTCAGTAACTTTTACTCTGAGTAAATCTTTAATGAGCTACTTTTTACTTTTACTTAAGTAGATTTTTATACGGGTAACTTTACTTGTACTTCAGTAAAAGTTCACTAAAGTAACAGTTTTTTTTTTTAAATTAAATTTTATTACTCTTTCCACCTCTGCCTAAATGATCGCAGGAATGCGGAGGTACCAGGACCCTTAAATAGACACGCTGCCAGGTGTGGCGTGTCCAGGCTGATTGCCTCGCGTCGGCGTTACCTGGCAACCGTGTGTTAATGTGGCCGCACATCTACCTGTTCAGAACCCCGCTGGGTAGCAGCCTGCGGATCTGCCCCTTCTGTACAGTGCAGAGTATTAATGCGCAGTTCTGCCCCTCGTGAGACCCACGTCATTACAATTTTAATTCTCCTCTCAGGCTTTTTTTTCTAGTAAAAACTTTGTCACCTTCAACAAAAGTCATTTTTCTAACCAAATATCAAATCTTCTTATATTCTTTATAATTTTTGCCACTTTTATCTTTTTCCCGGGCCTGCCTGTGACCTAGCCCTTGCCAAATGCCACATTTACAACGCTAGATTGCTTGTTAATATATATTCATATAACCATTTATATATTTATTTTACTTGAAGTTTGTTTTTTTTATCCTGATACACTGTGCTCACTTTTGGTGGTTCTATTGATGGTTCACTTTTGATGGTTGTATTATTGAAATCTCTCAAATTGAAATATTTTTTAAGTTTGTTTCTACACAAGCTGCTTCTTTTTGCATGAGACTTCAGCTGCTAATTACACATTTAGTTTTTATCATCCGACCCTACAGTACGTTTAAATCGACACTTGGCCTACAGGATACAGGGCCTACTGTATAATTAACTGTTTTGGAGTAAAAAAAAAAATTAGTCAGAAAGGATTAGATGAAGACTGTCGGCAGTATTTATGTCTTCTCTTTTGATGACGGTGCAGTATTACTCATAATAAAAATAGATGGGGGAGATGGAAACACAGATGGCGGAGATATGAGGAGAACGTGCTTATTATGCCCTGATCTTTCTCACACTATGTCGGAATTTTTCAGTCAGGCTCACTTTTGAACAAAATTACCATAGTTTGACTGTCAGAGGCAGTGAAATTTGCATGGATACTTTCTTATGCTTATGCACATTCTTGCCCACAGCAACCAAGTCATGTGATGTACAGTATGACCCAGTATTTGCAATACATACAGGCAGCAGTAGCAAGCACAATGTGGCCTAGCGTGACCTGTTTAGCTAGAAAACTTACCACTGTGGTTTGGTCTAGTTAAGCTGTGGTTGGGTGAGGAGGAGCTGTCAATTCCTTTTAAGTCGCAATAACATCCTTACACTATGTCATAGAGGAAATTGCCATGTCTAGCTCTGTGCTAAAGAGGAATGCATTGTATAGCACAATCCAATCCCAATTTTTGTGTAAACAATCCAAGTGGTTGTTATTGCTACATACTTTAGAGCCTGTCTGTGGTGGTGTTAACCATGAGCAAGCCCATAACCATTGACAGCCGTAATTCTTCCACAGAGAGGATGATGACTTACATAGAATAAAACCTCCAGGGTCTAGGTTCAATTCCCGGATTGGGTCTGTGTGCATGGAGTTTGCATGTTCTCTCCGTGCTTGGTGGGTCCAAAGACAGGCAGATTAGGCTAATTGGCGTTCCCAGATTGCCTGTAGTGTACAAATGCTTACCACTTTGTAGATAAGCGCATGTGTGTGTGTGAGTGCCGTGCGATTGAATGGCACCCATCCAGGGTTTACCCCGCCACGTGCCCTAAGTCTCCTGGGATAGACTCCAGGCCCGTCGCGACCCTGCATGCAGGATAAAGTGGTATAGATGATGAGTAAGTGAGAGTAAGTGAGAACAAGGTAAAAAATAAAAAAATTGCAAATACCAAGCTATTCATGAATTCAGATTAATTATATATTATTCATATAACAATTTTAACTGTGGACATTGTCACAAAATAACCTTACAGACACATACATGTAAATATAGATATAGAATCTGGATATACTGTACATCACTTCATGACCTTGTTAGAAAGTCCACATAGCTTTAGATGACTGGAGCATGTGACTATTATTCTAACTTTATGTTCATATAACATCCAATTGTTATTAATGACCTAATTGTAATCAATTTTGAACATTTTCCCGAGGCCTTTGAAATTAAGGGGATCGATTAATTATGGACAAATTCTAAATGACTAGGTGTCGTGTGGGACTCAGCATTAGATAACATGGATAAAGCTATCAAAATGGTTAAATAGCTCCTGTAAATAACAAACATATCATAATCAAATAATAATACAAAGCCTGACTAGCCTGATGATGAAGCATGACTCAAATATAGCAGACATGAGCAGGAACCTAAAGTGTGAACCAGAAAGCTACAAATTTGCATGCTGTCAATATGCCTGGTCCTACATTGAAAAGCTGGAGAGTACGCTTGACCTTCACGCTTCCCTCACACAATAAAGTACAGGCTGCCCTCTGGTGGTTTCATAAATGAGAGGGAGAAGAGGAAAAAATCGTAATTATTTCAGAATAATCCTGGCTTCCACAGTGAAATTAAAGTTAATTTGGTCTGTGCTGTCCAGGTTTGATTCCTGTCTCAGGGTTTGTGTGCATGGAGTTTGCATGTTCTCCCGGTGGGTTTCCTCTAGGTACTCCGGGTTTCAAACCATAGTCCGAAGATAAATATTATAATATTTATAAATATATAAAGTTGTTGGTTAGTGTCAGTAAATATACAACTAGTCATTTATTGGGTTTTGATCAACTCTGTCAGAATCCCATTAAAGAATATACAAACCCATACAAACATACAGTACAACCTGTTTTCTTGTTGTAAAATTAGAGTGAATAAAATCATTCGGAAAAATGAGAGGAGTCATGTCATCAGAAAGGTTACTTTTACTTACCGCAACTTTTGATAAAATACGTTAAAATACTTTTCTCAAATGTACAGTGCTTGAAACCACATACAGTACAAAGCTGGTATAGAAATGTTGCCTGAGTAGGAAGTTGCTGCTTAGCAACACAACCGGTAATAGTCACAGTCACTTCATAATGAACTCTCATCATATGAGCAATATTCGTCACACATGTATGCAGTTTTAAGCTCAACGGCCACATGTTTAACTATTCATCTCGAGTTTTTTCCCAAATGCAGACTAGGGCCAGTGGTTCTGTCCAGGCACAGCAGCTCTTATCATTGACCGTCAAATATGCTCTCTTGCAGTGGAATGAGAGGAATGCCTACTCATGGCTTCCTGTTTCCGTTAAGCAGGAAACCTTATGGAGCAACTCATGGGAATTGGTGTCATTCTCATGTCTTATCTACAAACATGTCTCAGCCTCTTGGGGGGAAGTCCAAGGGAGAGAGAAGGGAGGAGCACTTTAGGCGTGTCTTAAACACAAATTTGAGCATGATTAGTGAGACTTAGTAGTTTTAACCCCAACGTTGCCAAATATTCAATCAAGAATTTACAAAGATAATAATAATAATAATAATAATAATAATAATAATAATAATAATAGCAGAACATTGTTTTAAAATGATGAAACTGCTACTAATATACACCCTTTAAAGCAGTGTATTAGAAACATTGATACTGTGGGCCTCCCTTTGCTCTTAAAACAGCCTTAATCCTACATGACAGGAATTCTATTCTTAAGTCTTTAATCTACTGTATAAAGATTCTTGCAGATTGCTTAGGTGGATTAACTGGCTGTGGGTCTCAGGTTCTACCACATTCCTAAGATGTTCTATTGAACTATATCCTGTCACTGGGAAGGGCATTGAAAAACACTGAAGTCATTGTCATGTTCATAAACATTTCCTTTGTAATATGGTATATTTCATGCTGGAAGTAGCCATTAGAAGGGATGTACATAGTCACAACAATACTCCAACAGGCTGGGGCATTCAAGCACTTGGTTTTAATGGGCACGAAGTGTGCCAAGAAAACATTCTCTACACCGTCACACCACCACCAGCCTGGACTGTTGGCACAAAACAGGTTGCATTTATGAATTTATTTCAAATTCTGACCCAGCCATCTGTGTGTGTCAGCATAAGGAAAGATTCATCAGACCAGATTTTGATGACCCTGTGCCTACTGTACTGCAGCCTCAGCATTGCACCGCTGCCTCATCCTGATTGGTGGATTAATTAACTGCATGAATTTGTAGGTGTACAGGTGTCTCTAAAAAATGTGTACATATTTAGTGTACATGTACTATCTTGCCAATAGATCATTAAACGTTTTTTTTTTTTTTTTTCAAAAAAATCTAATATTCCTTATAAATTGCATGTTATACAGTATGGCAAATATATGGATGGCAAATAATCAGAAAATTAGCTGATTGTTCTGTTTTGGCATAAGTGCTCGACAGGCCAACTTCAGTTCCATGCTTTTAAATATAATACATTTATGTACAGTAACCTTTCACACGTCTCATTAAAAGAAGACACTACAAATATATCAAAATATGCTAAATGTGTACATATATATAAAATATATTCAATTCGACTTCTCTCCTGATCTTCAGTGAGAGTCCTTGCTGAAACAGTTCTGCTTTCCTGCAGTGCCACACCTGGCAGATCTTCAAGGGGATAAAGGCAACAGATTGATGTCCACATTAGCAGGTCAGTAATAACGGTGACAAGCTTTCTCTTCAAAGTGCCACAGTTGATGCCTAACCCCAATGTTGCAGAAAGTGCAAACGTGATGTGTCCAGCATGTGCTTGTAGTACATAAAAAATTCAGATATTATATGAAATGCATGAGGTCCTGTGAACTAACTCACAAATGTTCTCCATATACGCTCCATAATTTTCCATGTGACTTCAGGGATAAAATATAATTAGTTGAAATACAGTATGTCAAGGATTGATTTCACTGAACTGTTCACAATTACTGTAATTGATTAGGCCAGGTGCAGAAAGTGTAGATTTTTTTTTTTTTGGTTTAGCCATTTAATCCAGTAATCCACTTACATCCTGACATCCTTGTTTCTTATCCGTTTGCTTGTTTGAGTAGATTTGCTGACTAAGGCTGCATCTCATACTGGCCCTCAGTGGCAATGTAGAAGT
The DNA here is from genome assembly GCA_030068275.1 of Clarias platycephalus. NCBI lineage: Eukaryota > Metazoa > Chordata > Actinopteri > Siluriformes > Clariidae > Clarias > Clarias platycephalus. Next base: position 5,458,289 of record JAQQZT010000020.1, on the reverse strand, counting down.
CATTGAGAGTGTCTTGCAGGTACTCAAATGTGGGTCTATCCTCAGCCTTTTCTCTCCAACATAACATCATCATGTCATAGAGTTCTTCAGGACAGTCATCCGGACATGGCATCCTGTACATCCTGTCCAGGTTACGGATCACCTCTGGATTTGTCATTCCTTGAACAAAACAGTTCAACAAAATTGTGAAAAAGTGTTGTCAGTGGACAGCACATAATATATAAAGGCAAGATTAATGCCTATTTAAAAGGTTTAAGGTAAAAAAAAAAAAAAAAAAAAAGGTTTTTACCTGGATAAGGCACTCTTCCATAGGTTACTATCTCGGTCAAGAGAATGCCAAAGGACCAGACATCTGACTTGATGCTGAACGTACCAAAATTAATCGCTTCTGGGGCTGTCCACTTAATTGGAAACTTTGCACCTAATTATTACACAAAGAGAAATTTGTATTTTTGTATTTGTTTTTGATGTATGTGTAAAGGTGTGTCTGTCTGGGAGAAAGGAATTTTTTGGGGGGAGTTAAAATTAATTCAGCTTTATTTTCTAGAACGCTTGTTCTGTACAGGGTCCTGAAGCCTATCAGAGGAAACTTTGGGCACAAGACAGAATGCACCCTGTACTGGGTGCCAATCCATTGCAGGGAACATTCTCACACACACACACACACACACACACAATGTGGACAATTTGGGAATGCCAAGTAAACTAATCTGCATGTCTTTAGACTGTGGGAGGAAACCGGAGTACCCAGAGGGTACTTGTAGGACGATTTCACACACACGCGCACACATACACACACACACACAAACAAACTAACGGAATCACTGCTGTCTGGCTCACGGATTACATAAATTGTCTGAATAACGGATTACATTTTTGAAAATATAACTAAATAACTGAGATGGCGGACGTACTTAAAACGCGTTGATTACTCTTTACATCAAAAAAGTACTCTAACATAATGCGTCTTATTTTGTAATGGTTACACTCAACACTAATTATAACACATCACAGGCATTACAATATTTTTGACCAAAAGCATTAGAACATATGTGGCTACTAAAATAGTATCTTATCTATGTGTGATGTTATATATGGTACTACAATTCTGATGAAGTGGTCACTTCAACTAACACAATTTTAGTCATTGCATTATTTCCTGAGGAACCATTTTTGAAGATATTATCATGGCGAAACGTATTTCTAAGGGCAGTTCTTTGGTTTTGAGACAATGAAAAATTGTCAGACATTCCCTGACATTCCCTATGTTTTCTTTCTCTTTTAACAAACTGTATATGGAGCAAGATAAGTTAACATTTGTTAATATTTAGTCTGCTTAGCTGGATGATGTTTGCATAGTGCAAAATAAAAACAGTCTGAAAGAGAAGCAGGAAGAATGAATCAGCCGTACCTTCCTGTGCCGTGTACTCAGTCTCAATAATCCTAGCCAGGCCAAAGTCAGCTATTTTACAGTGCAGGGTTTCAGACACCAAAATGTTGGCAGCGCGAAGGTCTCTGTGAATGTAATTCTTTCTTTCTATATACGCCATACCCTCTGCAATCTGGTATAAAAGAGAGAATCATTTTTAATATACTAGAGTACCCTAAAACCAAATGGTGTCTATAGCTGTTATCCACCCCAGGACAGTATATAGGGTATTACTGTAAGTGACCTTTTTTCATTCATAGGGCACTTATTATTAAAAAAAATAAAATAAAGTACTCTACCCACTAATCCCCTTTCACCCCCACAAAGTACATTAGCAAACTGTCTCAGGAAAGGGGGTAAGATGGAAAATATGATGTCATTTCTGGTACGGAAGTTAATAATCAAGTCGAGTAAAACACATGCGCATAGCCTGACCACAAACAGAGCATAGGCTTTTTCCACTGCATTTATAACATAACCGTGACAGACACTTGATCTCAAAATAGCAAATGTGGTCTGCAGTATGTATCTACAATTTTTGGCTGTGATTAAAAAAATTTCTTAATATAAAGCAAAATAGAACATCAAGTGCTTTTACAGACTTAAAGGAATGATGAAGATGTCGAAAGACTGATGTGGAAAAAAAAAAAACATCAAATTGCACCTACCTGAGCTGCCATATCTATCAGTTTGGGCAGTTTTAGTTTTCTGCCGTCATCGGTTTTCAGAAACTCTAATAAGCACCCTGAAATCAGTTCAGTGAAAATTAATCAATGGTAAACAAAACTACAGTATGAATGGATATCATTCAGTCAACTCAGGCAAGTAATGCTGAAAATACCCTCACCATTTGTCATGAACTCAGTGACTATGAGGATGGGCTCCTTTGTGACTACAGCATGAAGTTTAACAAGTCTGTCATGCTGCAGCTTCTTCATGAGATTAGCCTCCTGCAGGAAGGCCTCCGGCTCCATGCTGCCTTGCTTTAGAGTCTTAATTGCCACCTTCTTGTTGTTTTTATAATAACCTGGAGTACGTACAGTATACAACAACAACAAAAATCAACAATCCCGTTGTACTTAAAACCTTTGCAATGAAACATTTTATTTGGTGTTTAGACAAAATGTAAACACCAAATAAAATATAAATATATATATAATGTAATAAAAAAGTATTGTTGCAGTAGTTAAACTGGTGTGCTAAATATGTCTAAAAGGTTTGTGGCTACGGTTTTTAGTGTGAAATACGCCCATAATGTGTATTAATGCAGCCCCAGATGCTAATTCCGGTAATCAGTATTAGCATCATGCAATCATCGCAAAAAAAAAAACCACACATGTCCTGAGTCGCAATGTGTTACAGTGACTCTTTATGTGCTCTTTAAAAAAATATATTTTTGCAGATGAGCAGCTGATTAAACAAGCTATACAAAATCTAAATCTTGGATTTTTTTTCCCTGTGGGAAAATTGAGTGATTAGTCGCAGCTTTAATTCTGTTATCAAACACGTACAGTAGGTAAGCTTCACAATGTGGAGAGTAGCGCTAAACAGTCACTCAAATGTACATACATGTCTAATGGCACCTCTGGCTTTTCAGTCAGTCAAGCTCATCATACATACAGTACGCATTTTATCACACAATAAATCTTACAGTAGGTGTTTGTTTATTTATTTATATATTTAACATGTGGATTATAAAACACTGGTTCTTTCTTACCCATCCAGACCTCTCCAAATTGCCCAGCACCCAGTTTCTTCACCATCTTTAATGTCTCCCTTGGGATCTCCCACTCATCCTGAGCCCAGGGTGCCTGAGGAGTAGTAGATCTACAGGGGCTCCCCAACCTCTGACACAGACCATCCGCTGATCCTACAAATATTTACAGGACAACAAAAGACAGACGATAAGATTCTAAGCAACTACAGATTTCTACATGCTGATTACGGAACTTATAGAGCATGAACAAAGATATATATTCAGTAAATCTTTGCATGTGTGATAGGTTACATTAAAAGGGATTATGTGAGAGTAACACTCTACTTAAAATACGAAATCATTAACTTTATGCCTTAAAATAAGTTCGAACATTTGTTTAACCAATGCGCTACAAAGAAATAGGAAAATATGCAGATTAGATATCATACATATAAAATTTAAAAAATCACATCTATGACGTGAGTGTTTCTAGTCAAAGAGTAATTATGTGAGACTAGAGCTCCGTTGCTTATCTGGCGGTTAAAAAAAAAATGAAGAAAAAAACCCAGAAGCATTTAGAGGCATGTCAGGAAGTGTGGTTGGTAGCTGAGATGAGGGTCTCAAGCTGAAGAGATCAGAAGTTTGATAAATTCTTTCACTACAGCAATGGAACAGCAATTCCATTATAAATGTACTGCATATTATGTAAAATTAAAGTTTTTTTTTTAATTATTTTATTTTTTGTAATATTGAGGTCAACAGCAGTCGTATAAGCATTTCACTTCATATCATACTGTGTATGACTGTGTATGTGACGAATAAAATTTGATTTAAAACTAGACCTAGAAATTTGAACAAATTTGAATTCATAATAACAGCTTTAATAAACAAAAAAAGTCTGATGGAAAAAGAATAAACGTATTACTGGAAAGATGACAGTTTGAGTATCTTGAGGATAATTAGTTTGACTCACTTGAGTAGTGCTGTATCAGTTCCTGCAAAGACGAGAAGGTCAGGGAGGGAGAGATGTAATATCCGCCTTTATCAAGTGTACGGATCTTATAGTGCTTGACCACATCACCATGTTCTGGTGCAGCATCTCTTATAGACAGGGAGAACGCACCTGTAGGTGACATTTAGGGAAAATCTTGTTTTTAAAAAAAAGCTCTGTTTGGTTACTAAACCATACTTTACACATAAGATATTTGAAATTCTATGACTGAGCTTCTACTTCTATTTGACATTTTTCTTTATTCTTCTTTTTGCCACAGGTACACAAATGTTTTAGTTTTGGTCCCCCCCACCATCCCAAATTAAATAAATAAGTAACTAAATAAATGAATAAATAAATCTGCTGTTTAATCAACATATTTCTCACTGCCTATTAAAGGTTGTTTGAATAGTGTCTGATTATCATGTATCTCCTTGCCTATGCAAAACTAAGATTTTCTTACGTAGCCTTCATAGTTGCATAGCATGACCAATAAACATTAGGGAAAAAATGACTAAATCAGAGGTATTACAGTATTATTGATTATTCCATATGACTATTCAAGTCTAAGTGTGGGGCATACTGTAGTTGCATTAATGGTTTAGCAAATCAGAAAAAAAAAGATGCTAGCCAGCTAGCTAAGATAGCATAGTATACAGAGCTAGCCAACTATAAACACATTAGATGCATCAAATTACTACAGATTTTATTACTTACTCCTTACAATATTATTTTAAATTGCCTCATGTAAGAACAGTTTTTTTTTATATAAAATTAGCATATCTTAAAAAAAAGCATAATCTTCAAGTAAAAATCGGTTTCCAAAATTAGCCCCCTAAAAACCTGAAGTAAGTTAACGATCTCTGATTTTTTCCTCAAAAGTCAGTAAAGGTTTGCTAAGGTTCTTGGAATGGTGTTTATCTAGCTATGCCAAAATTTACTGAACCGTTTCTAAATACTTGTTTGATATACAAGTTGGCTGTGGTTCACACAAAACATTGACGGCCATTTCAGGCTGAGTAACAAGATTAAAACTTTCACTCTCGATCGACAATTTCGAATGTGTAAATTTACATTCATTCAAATTGGAGTGTGTTTACTGGATTACCCCGATTGTTTGAGCACATATTATTTTAAACATGTAAAATAATATATTCTCCTTTAAGACATAATTAATATATTAAGGAAATATAAAATGTATGTGTACAGTAGATTCTACTGGCTGCAGAATAAGAAGAACCGGCATTCAGGGGTCTATAGAACAATGCATGGTTCCTCCTTATTCAAGTCCAAAATCATTCAGTAGTAGCTTTTATACAGTACATATCATGATCATGTCCACTTTGGTGAAATATACTTCACACTTACAGCACATTACATAAAATTGGCTAATACTGACAGAAAAACAGTGCGCCAGTTCTGACCTGGAGTTGTCTCACTCTCTCTTACGAGATATGCCCCGACCCTGTTCCCTGGGGCTAGCAGGAGACGTTCCGTCTCTCTGCGACTTAAATTTTTGAAAAACCATCTAGAAAAGCAGAATAAATGATGGCATGAATGTAGATGCTTACACAAGTAGCATATTTGCATGCGTAGGATAAAGGAATTCCAATTGCATACCTTTCCACCTCCAGTGTGTGGACTCGGGCAACATACGTACATGGAATGTATCCCTCATTTCCGGTAACCAGAGATTTGGCCAACCACCAGTCCCCATTCCTTTCACACAATTAAAAGACCTAATTAGTCAGGACACTGCTTTGATATTGCTGTGCTGATCTTAATTCATAATGTTAAATCTTTTTTATATTGGATCTACAGTATACCTGTATACTGAACCTAGTATAACTTAAGGTAAGGTAGTGTATATAAATATGAAACATTAAACATTGTGCTCACTCATGTATGATTTTGAGTTTCTCTCCTTTCTTAAATGGAAGGTCGCTCTCGTTGGATGGGTTGAAATCATGCTGCGCGATGGCGATGTCTTCACCTTCATGTAAAAATCAAACAATAAGCACATTAACATCATTAAATTTAATTTATTCTGCATTTATTCACTGCATTGAAATCTCAAATGGCATGTGTTCTGTGTACCACGTAACACCTCCTGATACACTATCATTCAATCAAATTATACAACACTATAATTTTGAATAATTAGAATGAGACTATTTATATTCGCTAGGCTAAAATGATAAACGGAGTATAAATATTGCCCATCTTCATCAGCTGCTGCTTTCACCAAAAATAGGGGAAAAAACTGTGAATGTTTATTAGACTATTTTCTTAAAAACACACTAAAGACATTACCGTTCGCTCCATTCTGCTCTTGTGATCTTTGCTAAAAATGAATTGAGAAACATTTAACAAGAAACAATTAATACATACTGTATACTATACACTGCCATTATGATTTAGTACATTTTACATTTCAGCTGTTCCATTTCATTGTACTTACATGTGAGTTCCTGGAAGCTGCTGAATTGTTATTTACGTTATATCTTTCTTTATGATTACCTGCACCGCTGCATATGCAACCCATTCTTGAAAGATACAAAAAAAAAAAACACGGTAGATTTCAATCATCTGTATTTCTCGCTTTTTTAGACATTTTAGAATAGTCAACCATTTTTAAGATTTTACCTTATTTATGGCAAAATACTAGAATATGGTTGACTATTCTAAAATTTTATTATTACTAAATGTAACCGTGCAATTTATACATACCTCCTTGTTAAGAGCTGCGCTTTAACGCAGAAGTGTCAGTCGCCACTAATGTCAGCACTCAGTTCTCTAATCCATATGATCTCCTGTACCATCATACTGAGTGGCTAATTAAAAGAATATGCTCAACGTAGATGACTAACACCTTGCAAAGAAACACACAACACAATAAAGTTTGAAATAATTAATGATAATTAACACAAAATACATCAAACAAAAAATATGTTTTAATAAATAACTTCACAAAAGAAAGCACAGATGGGAAATGTTTTTTTTCTTGACACGACTGTTTTACTCTAGGTTACACTGTAAATTACAGAAAATAGAATATTAAAAAATAGCCTTTACTATCTAAGGCTAAGTAAGACTGTAAAGATTATAATTATCTGGAGCAGGCTTGCTAATTGAACAACAACTTATTAGAAAAAGTATATTTTAAAGGGCCTGGTATTAAATAATACATTTAAAATGTTAATGGAATTCACCATAAAATAGATGTCTGTTCACAAATGTTCATAATCTATATCAAATCATACAGTCTCTTATTTACTTACATTTTTATTTGGAGTCAACTTCTTATAAGACAGAATCCAGTGTGAAGTGCCCAAGGACCTTCATCAGAATATCTCTCTAGCAGCATCTGTTACTCACTGACTCACACGCACATAAACAGACCCTCATAACACACATACACCTACCTTTACACACACTGAGACTAAATGCCCTGGGAGACCACATTAGCTGAAATAGATAAAAGTACCACTGTTGGCTTTATTTAGTCTGATAATCTCCTCCTTTTCCTCTTTACTATGCTTAATTCACAAACTTTGCTGTTTGTAGACTACAGAAAAATAAAAATGCAATGAAAATATGGAACAAATATATTGGTATGGTATTTGATAACAAATGATCATTTAACACAGCACAATCGAAATGATCTCTCCTGAGTTTTAGAGGGGTATATAAATATTTTTATTGTAATTTGTTTGGTAAATACTGTATACTGTAGTCCCTTATAACATAAAAAACCCAATCTCATGTTCATAAATTGTTTTCTATTCTTTGAATAAAAATGTTTCTTAAGGTTTCTTACCTTCACAAGGCGGTTCTGTTTAAAACTTTCATGAAGAAGGAAACATAGAACCTTCAAGATAAGGTACATAAAAACAGCAAATAAGTTGTTAACAAGTGAGAATCCCCTCCAGTATTATCTCTTCTCAATTACAGGATGTTGTTTACTAGGCAGCACCAGTGCATTTCCTGCTTTCAGTCACTATGGTCTTCATACTTCATGTACTGTGAGAGTGAATGCTCTGATGTGAACTGTTTGTGGTTATACGTGTTTCCACAACATGCATACTTGTGTGAAACCTTAATATTTCTTTTATTAACATTTATACATGTACAATGTGTGAAAGGGAAGAAAAGAAGACGCACAGGATGACATTTTCACTGTTAAAACACACAACTTACCAAAGGGTTGTTTTCAATTCAATTAAATTAAATTCTGTTCAATTATTTTCTTATTTATACTGTATAGAGCTTTTCACAATGGTCGTTGTCACAAAGCAGCTTTACAGAGGCAAAGGAATTATGGAAATAAGTATCAAAGATCTGAGGAAATATTTATAAATTATAATTAACAGATTGTCCCTGATGAGCAAGCCAAGGGCAAAGTGGCAAAGAAAACCTCCCTAAAATGACAGTAGGAAGAAACCTTCAGACGAACCAGACTCAACAGGAAACCCATCCTCATTTGGGTGATATCAGATACTGTATATATACTGTAGCAAGGATTGATTTGTGGTTATACTAACCTTTCAACCTCATAGGAGACAGTAGAACCACAAATCAATTCTTTAATTGTTTAAGTTTAATTTTTTTAAGGTTTAACTTAAAAACAGGTTTAAAATTAAACCTAAAAGAGGCTAACATACTGTAACGTTTGTGCGAATTTCAGTCCAAAGCTGTTGAACGACTATAGTTACAAGCCATCGGGAAAAAATTGGCAAGTCTAAGACCATCTTCATGGTCAAATGTAAACAGCTCCAGTCACCAGATGCATCTGAAACAGACTACACAGCGCCATCTTTAGAAGAGAGCCAGAGGCCTCCATGTGACGAGAACTCCAACTAAAAGCACCAGGATGTGCCACACATGTCCAGAGGGCAGATGAGTTTGGGATCACTGGCAAGTCAGGAGTGCCATGTATAGTCAACAAAGAGAGTGAGAGAGAGAGAGAACAGTTAGGTATACTCACAGTCTCATAATGTATAAGGTGAATGTATATTTAGTGCAGAGTGCAAGCAGGGACTCCAGCAGGACTAACTATGACAGTAAAACTAAAGAAGACAGACAGATGGAAGCACAGACATGAGTAATCCCTTGGAAGTAAAACAACCAGGGATTGCATCATCAACAAACCTGAGTGATCAATGAGAGTGCTGGGAGACAGCATCCAAACATATCAGTCCATAATAATACTCTACATTCATGAGTTCCCCAGGTCTGCACCTTTACCCAAGACAAATCTATTCACAAAGGGCTTGGCTAAATAAATAGTATTTTAGCCTAGACTTAAAAACTAAGACTGTGTCTGAGTCTCAGACATTAATTGGGGCTTTGTAAGGAAAAGTTCCACCCCCTGTTGTGGTTTTCAAAATGCGTGGTACTGACAAGCAGCCTGCATCTTTTGATTGAAGTACGCGTGGTGAACACAGTTCCCGCGGGTACTGCGGTGCAAGACCATTTTTCACTTTATAGGTCACTAGTAGTATTTTTAAAACTGGGAGCAAATGCAGTGTGGATATGATAGGGGTGATGTGCTCATGTAAGCTTCTGGTTCTAGTAAGGACTCTGGCTGCTGCATTCTGGACTAACTGAGGAATGGTTATTAACCTAGTGGAACAACCAGGAAGTAAGGCTTTACAATAGCAATTATTCCTTATCTTGGTAATATTTCGGAAAATGGAGCTTCAAATTAAAGACTGGAATCAATAATTATCACACCAGGGTCTTTTACTGTTGTACTTGATGAAACAGAAAGGCCATCCAGAGTTAGTATCTGATCAGTGATCTTACTTGTAGCTGCATGTGACAGAACTTCTATCTTGTCAGAATTAAGTGGGAGGAAATTAATAGGCATCCAATGTCCTTCACATATTCCTCAATTTTATTAACCTGGTATCTCGTCTGTCTTTGCTGAGACATATAACTGTGTGTCAACAGCATAACAGTGGAAACTAATACTATGCTTATGAATTATGTTAACTAGAGGATGCATGTAGAGAGAAAAAAGCAGTGAACCTAAAACAGAACCCTGTGGAACACCAAACTTCACTTTAGTACACATAGTACTCTTTAGTTTACAACTACAAACTGACAATGATCCCATAACTCCTACAACATTTTTAAATCTATTAAGGAGAATACTGTAATCAGTGGTGTCAAAAGCTTTCTGACGCAACCCTCCCATTTTTATCCGGGCTTGGGACCGGCACTGTGTCCAGTGACTGGGGGGTTTGGACACTGGCTGGGAATCGAACCCGGGCCTTCCGCATGGCAGGCGAAACACCTACCACTGAGCCACCAGTGCCTACTCTACACACATACACATCACAAATGTTAACACTCATACATCACACACATACACATACATAAAACACACATTACACATGTTAACACTCACACACTCACATCTCTCCCTCAAACGCATGCATGCAGAAATACACACATACTGTACACACATACACACAAACAAGTCACATGTCTCACACACACAACCCACACACACACACACACACACACGGGTTTATATGGTTTAGACGGACAATTTCGCGAAACCGGCCCGAAGGTGGTTTAGATGGACTACCCTTTCCCGAGGTCCTAGAGCTATGGGAGTAAGCTTAAAATACTCTAAAAATTCTGAAAAAAAATTGGGTCACTTCAGAGTTCAGATACACACAACAGAACTTCATACACA
>JAQQZT010000020.1:5427508-5442381 GCA_030068275.1 Clarias platycephalus | reverse complement strand
TTGTTGAAATACACAGTCCTGAAAAAGGGGCGTTTCTTTTTTTGCTGAGTATATATATATATATATATATATATATAATCCCTAGAATTTCAATAGGGAGAAACTTTAAACTATTGAAATAATCCATTCTGACTGCAGAACAAGAACATCACAGAACACACATGGTATCTGGTTTCAAATTTATCTGGTTAGGTTTGGTCCTTTTCCATCTGGCACGCACATATTAAAAAAAACTAATCAAAGCATGAAACTCACTGTGAGAGAATTAGAGCTAGCTAGCAAGATTTTAGACATCACCAGGCAAAATGTACGCATTTACTGTGAAGTTTTTTAAACTGGCTCTTAGACCAACATTATTTTCACTGGAAAATAACTACATTTAAAAAATAAATTTGATTTGTACAGTATAGTATGTTATTGGTTTCTTAAACTTTAGGTTGTCTGCAGAAAAACACAAAGACCATGCGTAATGGTACACATACTGTTTGATTCACATAGGCAACTGTTTAAAAAAAAAAAAACAATCTAGATATAACTATTGCTGGGGAATTTATTTTATTTTTTTCATTAATTCACTCACTCATCATCATTACCACTTAATCCTGTGTTCAGGGTCGCAGGGGCCTGGAGCCTATTCCAGGAGACTTAGAGCACGAGGCGGGGTACACACTGGACAGGGCGCCAATCCATCGCAGGGCACACACACACATACACACACTTGGGCAATTTTAGAGAATGATAATTAACCTAACCTACATGCCTTTGGACTGTGGGAGGAAACCGGAGTACCCAGGAGAAACCCACCAAGCACGGGGAGAACATGCAAACTCCATGCACACAGAGACGGGAATCGAGCCTGGCCTGGAATCGAACCCGGAGGTACAAGGCCGACAGTGCTAACCACTACACCACTACACCACTACTACTGTACTTAAATTTTATTAATGGAAAAGGCAGAACGCTAAGGACTAGTAGCAAAATATTGACATATCACTTCATTGATTTACAATATAATTCAGCACTACATCCTGAATGATAATTCACACAGCAGAATTGAGCTATATTTGACTTCAGCATGTTCAGCAGACAGTGTCGGAAACTGGATGTTTGTGTTTTGTTAGCAAGAAGCTAGGCAGCTAACTTGGATGAGTGATGTATATTTTATTTGTTAAACAACAAGCTCTATAGTCAGCGTTTTAGATTTAACAAATAAATGTCTTTTTTTTTAGATTTTGTGCATCCCTTATGTGTTTGGGGAAATTATGAATAATTTGTCATTGTTTCCAAGTGTATATGTTAAATTAAATTCATAATAAGTGAAAAGAAATTACATGAAAATGTACTAAACCAGGACTTCAAAACTGAGATACATACCGAGCCATGATTTTTGTTCGGTTTTGGTTTTGATCCATTGTCTATTATCCTGTGTGGAGTAACTGTGGAGCCTGGGGCCACAAGTTGGGTACACGCTGGACAGCACACACATACACACACAGACACTACAAGCTTAAACTGCTTCATTAATACTTCTTTTGTCTGGAATGTTATTATGCATATTTTCACCAATATCAAATGTGTGCATATAATTAACTGAAAAACACATTTATTGAGGTGGATGGAAAATCAGTGTTCTCCAACTATATACTATGTACTGCCCAGCTGACAATATTGTGTACACCATTAAGACTAGATTTCACTGTGAAAGCATTCTCAGTTCTAGGGAGGGGACTGAGCTCTAATGTGTGAGTTGATCTAGCCCCTTCTTCATATGTGTGGCACCTGGTCGATGGAAGTGACACCAATTATTTATGTCATATCCCCTCCAGAAGAAGTGGATGGAAACTTACAGAGAGAGGACTATCCATCAAAGTGGAGTAGTGGGGCTTTAGACCTCGGAGGCATTGAATGAAGTCTCAGAGGAATCTCAGACTCTGTTTTAAATACAGAGATACACACTTACCATGTCTCTGAGACATAAATTAATGAAACCCACCACAATATACATATCAAGCTTTCATTTAGCTAAATAGACCTCTGCAGCAAGACGAAGAAAGGAAGATAATGATTTGGTGCTAGAGTTAGTAAAATTCACATGCATACTAATTTTAATTAGATACATTTGATCTTCGGAAAGTTAGCTGAGAAAAAAAAACAAAAGGTAAATGATAGAATAAGGACTTTCCCTATTAAATAGTCACTGACTCTATTAAGACGAGCTTGTTCTTGTCTATACAGTGCTGGGGGTCCTGAGTAATTGCAGTTGTCATGTTACTGGATCCTTAGGTTGTGCCCCCATTCAATAAAATGACCAGGCTGTTAAAACAACCAGGTTAGGAAACAAAAAGGAAAATGCAGCTTCAGGTGTCACAAAGGCTGGGAATTGACTCATAACTAGGGGTACTCCAGTTGATGGATGAGGTGGGGCAAATATTTAATAGTTTGCTGATTTTCTCCTTCAATATTTTTGGGAGACATTTTTTATTTTGTCATAAATGTCATGCTATGATCTATTGAAGGTTCAGAAATAAAGTCTCTGCTGGTGGAATAATTACTTCCTTATTTAAAACTGGTAGGGGGGGAGGGGGGGAGGGATACAAAGTCAGAAAAAATAGTATAATGAAAAATTTTACTTCTTGCAAGTCGCAAGAGATTTACAGGGTCATGTGCCGGCAAATCAGTGGCATTAATAGTTAATGCCTTAATTAGATGATGAATATAGTATACAACCACACAAACACTCAGGCAGACAGTACAGGCAATTTGGGAATGCAAATCAGCCTAATCTGCAGGTCTTTGGACTGTAGGAGGAAACCGGAGGAAACCCACCAAGCACAAGGAGAACATATCAGCTCCATGCACACAGACCTGAGGCAGGCATCAAACATGCGACAGGGCTAACCACTACTGTAAGCCACCATGCCATCATATTATGTATACATTCATTTTATTAGGAGCCACTACATTCTTTCATGCAGTTATAGAATCAGTCTAATATCTGGCAGCAGTGCAATACCTCTTCTGTTCCATTTTTTTATGAAGAAGGTACAAAAATATACATGTAAGTTGTACCTAAGGAGCAAGTCTTTGTTCTTTATTGCTTTCACATCACTTATTAACAACAAAAAAGAATTATAACATGCATAATGAAATAAGCTTTAAATGATGTATTAAAGATTGAATTGTGATTGAATATACAATGTGTTGTATAAACTCAGACAAGGCTGATCCTGTGTACACGCCCATCTTTGGCAGACAATAATGAATATTAATGAGTATGCAAATACAAAAAAAAGTTAGTGCCCCTTTTAAAATTCCGTTGTTAATTGTTAATTCTGTTCAATTTTGGGAGGATTGTCAACTGTCTTGAATGCTCTTCAACTGTGAATAATCTTCAAATTATTCGGAATTGGTTTTATAACCCTTTCCAGATTGATCTGCAGAAACAGTCTGCAGAATGCTCTAATACCATTGCTTAAGTCTTTCTCTCTTGGCATTGTGTATCCAGAACAGCAGAATGGCAGAAATGTGTATCTTTTTAGTGGCCTGCACACCTGCTGAAGATCAGTTAACCAAGGGCTGGTGATTAGCACCACCTGGCTGCAATGTACCCTCTTAAATCCTGTGGCAGCAGCAAGGGGGTACTTAGTATTGCTCACATGGTTTTTCTTTCTTTTTTTCACTTCATTTTTGATTTTTGATAAATAAATGATGGCACAGTGAAAAAAGTTATATGCTGTTGTTCATCTGAGGTACTAGTACTAAGATCCACTATGATCAGATGATTTTTATTATGTTTTTACACAAAAACATTTTTACACAAAATAGCTTTTACACATGACTTTATATATACACAATTATATATTGCATGTAGTTTCATGATTTAATATATTGTATATGAAATTTTTTTTTATATTATACGATTTTTTTTTTTACATTTACACATATGATGGGGAGTAATGATTAATGATTATATATAATTTTTTATTATATAAAACAATTTTTTAAATACTTGGATTGCGAGTAACTTGCTTTGCAAGTGTTTTGCAATATTTTAATTTTGCAGCATAATAAACGAGTGAGATCTTGATATACGAGTAGTACGCATGCGCCGTGTGTGTGTGTGTGTGTGTGTGTGTGTAAAGCATTTTTTTAATATTGTGGCCTAGTGTAGTGACATCTAGACATCACAATTTGGCCTTTGTCAAAGTTGCTCAAATCCTTAAGCTTGCCAATTTTTTCTGCTTTCAACATACTGTATCAACTTCTGGGGCAAAATGTTTACTTGCTACCTAATAATTATCTCACCCATTTCTAATGAGAGAATGTTATTCACTTCAACTGTCAGTGGTCATTATGTTATGGTTGATCGGTGTCTATCTTACCTTTTGTGCATATTGGTTCTATTTATTTGAGCTTGAAGTGTGATATATCCTGTAAGTGTGTGTGTTTTTTTTTTTTTGAGATCATGAACATTTTTCTGTCTTCTCAGCTAATTAAAAAAAATTTATTGCAGTGGAACTACCTGAGAACCTGACTATGAATTTGATCAAGTCATCATTTTCTCTCTCCTTATCTACAGTATAATAGCATTCTCTTTTTTTTACACACATTTGTGAACATTTGTTCCACTTTCTCTTTAGTGTTAGTCATCCTCATTTTAAACACTGCCGTCCTTGTTGTGTACTTCAGTTTCTGAATCTTCACCATCAGCATCTTCAGAACCTGTGTACACTTTCCCAGAAATAAATGAAGCAGTTGTACTTTTATCAGCTTGGCCATCTTCATACTGTAACCATTTTGCAGGCTGCTTAGCAGGAATTGTCATTCCTTGAGCTCCATCTTTTGTTCTAACAACTGATGCAGACTCATCCTCATCTTCATCGCCTCCTTCATCTGACTCTTCAGTGTTTACTGAATTAGTATTTCCATTATATCTGTTACTTACAAATGTCTCTATTTCTTGATTGATACTAATCTTCTTTAAATTCTTTCTTTCTATAATTGTTTGTGGATTTTGTGTATCTGCTTTAGCAGTGCCTTCATGTGTTTCTCCATTCATTTTTATAGCTGTTTCTCTTTTTTCTAAAGTGTCACTGTCATCTGTTTGTTTATACTCATCAGTTGTTTCTTTGGCAGTTTCTTCATTTTGTGCTATTTCATTTTCAGAAAGCGCTTCAACATCTGCCTTTCTCAACTTATCTTCTGTTGTTCCACTGTCAACTGTTTCTTCATCTTCTCCTGTGTTTGCCTCATCTGTCTCATTCTCTTCGTTTTTAGTTCCAGTGGTTGCTTCATTGTTAGTTACTTCATCATCGCATGTCTGCTCATCTGCCATTCCATTATCTTCTAGCGCCTCATGATCCTCTGTTTCGGTTTCAGTTGTCTCTTCAACATCTTCCATGTCAGACACTGGAGTTTTTTTTTCATCGGCTGTTCCATCCTCAACTGTGCTGTCATTCGGTGTGTCTCCATCTTCTGCTTCTTCTGCTGTTCCTTCATCGACTATCTCGCTATCGTCTGCTTCATTATCAGCTGTTTCTTCCTCTTCCTCCGTTTGACTGGCATCCATCTCTGCATCTTCTGCAGTTTCATTTGCTCTTCCATCAGCTGTTTTTCCATCATCTGATTGTTCACCTACGGTTTTCTGCACATTCTCATTGTTTGATTCGTCTCTGACTTCAACTATTCCATTATGAACTATCTCTTCTTCTGTTTCAGTTTCAGCCATCTTTGTCTCTTGTGCTCTTTCATCATCATCATCATCATCATTATCATCATCATCATCACCTTGATCATCTTCTTCTTCTTCATTTCCATTTTCTTCGGCAGCTTCAGCTGTTTCTTTACCTTCTGACCCTACAGCTCCAGGAACTGCTTCATCATCTGATGTTTCATCATCACATGTTTCTTCATTTTCTCCGATCAAGTATTTAATTTCATCTTTTGGTTCACTATAAGGTGTTTCTTCAAATCTTGATATTTCATCATCTGTATCTCTATCTTCTGCTATTTCAGCTTTACCTGTCACAGCATTGTCAGAAATTCCATCATGAGAAGTCTCTCCATGTTTAACAAATCTGGTTCTAGGTGCTTCTTCACATTTTGCTGTTTCATCATCAGATGCATCTTCTGTTGTTGGAGGCTTACTTGTTTCAGCATCTTCTGCACTTTCACAATCATCATCTTCTTTAACTTTACCTCTCTCTTCATTGTCTGCCAGTTGGCCTTCAATAGTGTCTCCATCTTCAGTTGCTACATTATTATCTATTTCTCTATTTTCTCCAGTCTTGACTTGATTTATTTTTATCCTATCTGATGTATCATCAGAACATTTTTCTCCATATTCTGCTGTTTCATTATCACCAGGTTCATCTTCTGATTTGGTTATCTTTCTTTCAGCATCTAATTCATCATTGTCTGTTAATTCTTCTTTTGTTGACTCTTGACTCATTGGATTAGCCCCTTCTTCAGACTCGGGCTCAGTTACATTTTCATCTTCTGCAGGATCGCTGGTCCTTTCTTCATCAAATAAGTCATCTTCACTTTCCTTGCTCATTTTCTTCATAGCTAAATCTTCCTCAACTGACGTATCATCATCTCTTTCTTCGTTATCTGTGCTTTCATTTTTCTCAGCTTCTGTAGTATCATCTTCTTCTTTTCCATCTTCTGGATACATTTTTCCATCTGACTTTGATTTTGGTTCTTCCTCTTTTGTAGGTGTAGCTATTTCATTCTTAACTACTTCCTGTTTATTTGATTCTGTTTCTGCTGCTGTATCATGTTTTGCTGGCATGTTTGTCCATGTCGCTTCAGTTTTAGTGTTTTTGTGCATCTCTTTTCCATCATCAGGTGTTTCTCCTAATTCTTCAAGGTCAGATTTAGAATCTTTTCCTTCTGTAGACTCATTTCCTTCACTTTTTCTTTCTCCCATGAATTCTATTTTGTCTGATGCTTTATTTGTTCCTGTCTCATTTCCTGTTTCAGAGTCTGATTTTGGAAGTTCAGTCTCTTCTCCCTCTGTTGATTGTCCTTCAGCCTCTTCCTGTTCTCCAACTGCATCAGCTATATTTTCGCTTGTAGGTCCAGCTTCTAATGCATGTTCTTCTCTTACAGATTCACTTACAAGAAATCCTTCTTCCTCACCTAATTCATCACAAATTTCTTCATCTCCTGTAATTTTAGTATGAGTTTCAATATCTGTTTGTCCATTCTGAACTTCTAAATTTGCTTTACATAGCTCTTGTGTCTCCTCCATCGTTAAACTCTCAAGCAAAAAATGTTCAGCTAGATTTCCAAATGTGTGTTTTTCTTTATTTCCATTTTCCTTGATATTTTCTTTGTTTTCCGTGGTACCTTTTCTCTTTAAATTGAGAATTCTTTTCAAATCAAAATCTATCATCATTGGGGCAGAATTTGAGACATCCATAGCTAACACGTGTCTTGATGACATTTTGTTATTAATGCAAGCGTCACATGGACAGTAGTCATTATCATTTCTTTGGCCATTTAAATCAGTCCTCAGTACTGTTGTGTTGCTATCATCAGTTGTTTCTGCTAAATTAGTGATGGACTGGTTGAGATTGACTTTTAGACGTTTACGCCTTTGTTCACGTGACAGAGGTTCTTTTGGTGGTCTAGGTTTTCCTGCCTGACCCTGGATTTTTCTGAGTTCATTGTTTATGCTGGCTTGTATTCTATTATGGACTTCATCTCTTAATTCACATATCATTGCATCAAGCTGCTCATTGTCATTTAAGTTCCAGCGTACCTTAAATTCAGCCATTGAAGTCACATAATGTGTCATAAATTGCTTCTCTATATTATTTAACAGATTCAGAACCCAGACAGGATCAGGATTTTGAGAAACCGTTTCTCTAAACTCAGCCATTTGCTCTGACGCTGGGGTTTCTGAACTTGTGTCTTCCTGATGTTCAGGTAGCTTTTGATTAGCCTTATCTTTATGTCCACAGCTCATGTTTAATATGGATGCTGTATCAGTATCTTGACTAAAATCGGAGACAGTTGCAAGAGTGTTCCCGTCTTGCATGTGGTGTTCTGGCGTCCACCGGACCCGGCTTGCAATGTCAGGAGTAGCTGGATCTGTTTTATCTTCTACTTTTGTTAGTATCTCAGTCTCCTCAGCATTTGGACTTGTTTGGGATTTTTGAGTCACTACACTCTCATTAACTCTGTGCTTTCCGGAGTCTTGGGGGCTACTGTTAATATCTCCCCCTGAGGATGACTTGATATTGATTTCATCATCATTAGACTTTTGATTGCTAAATTTGCTTTTATGTGTGATTGTCACCCTGTCAGAAGGGTCACAACGCCAAAGGGACTGAAGCATGTGCATTAGATGATTGTACTTTTCAGCTTTGCCGTTTGCATCATTAGGGTCAAAATCCAACAACTGAAGGTTCACTAAGCTCTCTAAAAATCCGCTTGCTGACGTGCTAAGTTTTCGGCCATACACATGAGATACTTCTGGTAAACTATTACATCTGTCAAGTTTGGGATTAAGTAAAATTCTCATAAGCTGGGCAGAAGAAGAACTATCAGAAAAAGCACTTGGTGGAATGCTTTCCAGTGTTGCAAGATCTTTTGCAGTTTCCTTCATACCACCTAATTTTCTCTCAGCATTCTCAATTTCTTCATCTCCTACTTGCTCATTTCGCGCCCTGAGCAGAGCAACATCCGCATCTTCCTCACTTCCATTCCCTCTTTCATATTGTGTTATGTTTCCTGGTATCTCCAATAGTTCCTCACAGTTCTCATGGAATTCATCCCCCACATCATAAAAAGCACTATCAAGTGGAATTTTCCTCAACCATTCATTCACTACTTCAGTTGGAGAAGAGCTCGGTAGGATTGATGGCACTAACTCAGAAGGGTCGTTATCTTCTTTCTGTGCCATAGAACTGTTGCTTTGTCTGCAACTAGAGATAGAGATACTGGTATTTTCACTTTTGTTATCATTGATGTTCCTTTTACAATCTGTAGCAGCCAGGAACCCATTACAGATTTTACTGCATACATTTAAATCTCTGGTTGTGATCAGTGTGTTGCCATTTTCATTCAAGGGAGGTGAACTATGATTGGAGACATCGTGAGGAATGACAGAATCTTTGCATTTCTGTCTTAAAGGGCAATTATTGGTTAAAACTGCTTTAATGAGGATGTCTGCTGAGCATGGCCTTGAAATGTCCTCGTCTTTGTTAAAGTGCATGTTTGTTGAAAGATTACTTTTTGATCGCGCACCTACACAGTTACGTTTAGCCTTAGCATTACTCTTTTGTCCATTCACTTCCAATTGTGACAATGTAGTGGACACATTGCTTTTGGGTCTGTCAGTCATGGCAGAAGAATTTTTGCATTTAACTTTAGATGATCCAAAATCTGAATGAGCAGATTTGCTGCTCAAACTCTGACTGGAAGCTTTCTTTGAGTTCTTTTTTGCATATTTATTGTTTGCCACCTCATTGTTTGTTATTGGCTGGGAAGTGTCCTGGTGAGAACATTCAGATTTCTTGGATTTGTCTGAGACAACTGTAGTTCTGTCAGCTGGTGTTTGCATGCTCTCCTGACATTCGTTTTCAGTCTTTTTCAATGAAACTTTGCAACACACATCAGATTTCGAGTTTAACTGTGCAGCTGAATTTACTGAAGCCAAAGACACACTGTCGTCCTCTTCAGCATTATCAACATCATATTCCTCTACAATCCCAATGGATACTGAAGCACTTGCTGGAGTTAAAACTCTTTCACAATTGTGGTGGACTGACCTGGTATTGGGTTTTTTAGACAAAGAACTAGAAGCCCTCTCTTCATTGTCAGCATTATTTGAGTTTTCTGTCATACATGTATTTAAAGCAGCTAAAACACTATCTGATCTTTCATTCAAACTCACAAGTTGTCCACCAGGCAAAGCTGAAATATTGGATTTTACTGATCTAGATGATACGCTGGAATGGGTAGATACATCATCTGGCGCCCTTTCCTTTATCTTTATATCCTCAGATTGGACTTTGCCAACATTTTGGGAATTGTTTGATGCTATAAAAAAGTTTTCATCTTTAGCAGAGGTACTAGATTTAGCAGAAATGGTGCAAAGACATATTTTCTCCATTGGTCTGTTTGATTGTGTATCTGATCCCTTTGATCTGCCTGGTGTGTTAGATTTAGCAGAGACTTCAAATCCTTCATTATTAGCATTTTGGGATTCTTTAAAATAGTCTACAACAGCACTTTCCTTTGACTTTTTAGCTGCACTTGATTTTCCAGACATGACACTTAGACTTCTCTCTGCAATCTGATTTTCCTCTTCTGCAGGAGAAATAGGATTTTTAGATCTTGCTGACGTATTTAAGTTAGGTGAAACTAAAATGGAAGCTCTGTCATGCTTTTCTTCACCTTCTTCCTTAGATTGGTCTATCTTTGAGTTTTTAGATTTTGCAGAGACATTAGATTTTGCCAACATAGATGTTGGTACTCTCTCCTGAGTTTGGACTTTGGACTCGTTGGATAGAGAGCAGATTTGAGATTTACAGGACATAGCACTTGCAGCTCTGTCATCTTTGGCTATTTCATGTGTTTTTTCAATTTCCTTAACTAAATCCTCTGTTGTTCCGGTATTATCTACTCCATCAGGTGCAAAGTTCGATCTATCTGAAAGAATGGACTTCCTAGACATGACACTTGGTGCTCTTTCTTCGTTGTCTTCATTGCCAGTTCCTTGTCTAGGAGCCTCTGATACTATTGACTTTCTAGATCTTTGAGATCTTTCAGACAATGAATTTTGTGATCTTCTACCAGTTTGTTTTGGTTCTTCTTCCTCATTTTGACACAAGGCATCAGAAACTACTGATATCTTAGATTTAACTGAGAAACCAGACATAATGCTTACTGGTCTCACTTCTGCATGGTCACCTTCTGCTGCTTCTGTAAGCCTGCATTTTCCAGATTTTTTGGAAACATTAGATTTTGAAGATATTGCACTTAGGGGTCTGTCCTCTTTTCCCCCCATATCTGATATGTCTGACTTATTTACTTTTGTAGGGATATTTAATTTGGCTATTGTACTTGAAGCCCTCTCTTCTGACTTGTCATTACAATCAACAGACTTGTCTAGTGTAGCTTCAGAAGTTTCAGCTTTAGATAATTCTGAATCACTGGTTTCAGAAGGTACAGCACTTGTTAAATCTCTATCTTGCATTTGTTTTGTCATTTCACCTGTGTCATCATTGTCATCTCTCAGTTTAGCTTTTGTTGATCTTACAGAAGAAGCAGATCTGGAAGACATAATACTTGAGGGTCTTTTTAACCTTTCTTTCTCTGGATCAACTGCATCCTTATTGGCCACTAGTGTAATCTTTTGTGTATTTGACCTTGAAGAGGTACTGGACTTATTAGATTTTGAACTTGGAGCACTGCCCTCTATTTCCTCCTCTGCTACATCACTATCAGGTGGGCTGATATCTAAAATGCTTGATGTTTTAGATATTACAGAAGCATCAGATTTAACAGACATGGCACTTGGTACTCTCAACACTGACAGTCTATTATCCATGTCTACTGGTGTTCCTTCTGATAACTTTGATGTTCTTGATTGGACCGATATGTTTGACTTAGTTGATAAAGCACTTTTTAGACTTTTAGCTGACTGTGCTTTCACAAGTTTTACAGGAGTAGCTTCTGAGATACTAGATTTGATAGATATGATGCTAGGAGATCTGTCTTCTCTTTGGTCATTCATTTCACTTAACTGAGTCTCCAGATCTGATATTTCTGATGATCTTGATACTGTTGACA
This sequence comes from Clarias platycephalus, assembly GCA_030068275.1. NCBI lineage: Eukaryota > Metazoa > Chordata > Actinopteri > Siluriformes > Clariidae > Clarias > Clarias platycephalus. Next base: position 5,430,573 of record JAQQZT010000020.1, on the reverse strand, counting down.
TTGCATCAGGCATTAGCTCCTCTATCTGCTCACCCCCGTTAGCTAATAGTTCTAAATCTGATGACAGTTTTGAGATTGTAGAGATTGTAGAATGTACAGATAATTCACTCTGGGTTCTGGACCGACTTGCTAAAACATTTGAATTAGGTGGCATGGCTCTTGCTACATTAGCTGGTTCTTCCATTTTATTTTTTGGTATTGGAGACTTAAATGTATCTGTTTTTGACAAATCAGATCTAGATTTTAAGACATCTTCTGACTGATTGGTTGCCTCTGATTCCTCTCCAGATATGACACTTTCTCTAGCCCCATCTGTTGATTCTTTATGTTGATGCCTATGTGGCGTAGACAAGGGTGCGTTGTTTTCATCCTGGTCCACATTTTCCTGTGTTTCTTTGACTACAACCTTTCTGAAGGTTTTGGATTTCACTGAAGAACACAAACCTGTGCTTGATGTCCTAGATGATAATGACTGCTTTGGAGACTCCAATGGCTTACAGGGTGTTAACAAATATGGGCTCACTATAGCATTTCTGGTTTGTTTGTCATTCTCCTTCTTACTTTCGGATGCTCTGGAATTACTTAAAGATAGATCAGTTTCCTCCTTATCTTCATCCTCTTTAAGGGATGCCAGGATATCTGAGGAATTGGTTTCAACAGACAAAGGCCTTTCATCTTCTATTGAAGCCTGGGTAATCTGGACACTCATCTGATCGTTTTGTTCATGCTCTTCATCCGTATAGCCCGCTTTCTTTGCATTGGCGGAAACTGTACACACTTCACTACGACTACAGCAACGACTAACGGTACAATATTGAGTTGTGTTGTCACCCTTGTCCTCCTCCCCAACAGTCTGATGAATGTAGGTTGCCTTTTCTACTACATGCTCAGTGTATTCTTCACATGATGTGGTGTGCACACTCTCTACAGATTCCTTTTTGCATTTTATTTTATGTGATGATCCCCTTAAGCGAGTGGATCCAAAGTGTCTCAGAGTTTCCTTCTCACTAAAGGCTGGATTTTTCCAAATGTCATATTTCTGACATTGAGTGCAGAAGTATTGGCACTGTGGCTCCTCCAAACAATCCTGACAAAATTTGGCAACATGAACATCATCAGCTTCACTAGCGGATAGTGACTCTGTCTCAGAGCAGCTTTCACCATGGCCACAGTGGGGATAGTACACATTGTCTTGTCCCGGAAAGGACACATTAAAAGTGCATGAGGATTTCTTAATCTCAGTAGAGCAGTGCAATGTCTTGTCATTTAGAAGTCGAAACCGAATCTTCATCTCCATTGACAAGCTACCATCTTCATTGACAATCACACGCTTCTCATCATCCAGCATATTCTCTGTAGCTTGAGGAAAAGAACCTGTTGGCATTCTTTTCTTGGATTTCTGTCCAAGTTTGACTATAAATAAAAGACAGTTAATAGAGATGTGAAGGTTTATGATATTTTAAATATTGCTGCTTAAAAAATTAATTAATTAATTAATTAAAAATAATAATTATTATATATATAAAATTTTTACATTTTTATATTTTTATATTTTAAATATTTATATAATATTTAATTATATTTTTGTGTGTGAATATGTGTGTATATATATATATATATATATATATATATATATATATTCACACACAAAAATATAATTAAATATTATATAAATATTTAAAATATAAAAATATACTGTATACAAATCAAATATCCACTATTCATAGAGAACAATGCAGGTAAATTTCTGCTGATTATTATAAATTTGTTTGTAACTCTAATAAGGTCTTGGTTTAGAATATACTTTAACTTGCCGGCAAAACACAACATAGTCTGGACTACTTACTTTACCAGACTGTACTTTTATTTATTTTACAAAAGAAAAATAAATTTACTAAAACAATCATTGCTAAAACTATATATTTTGGTATGTGGCATCTAGATAAATTCTATTATTTCGGTGAACATACATACCAGTAAATACTAACTGTATGTTATTCAGTTAACATCAGCTTATGTTTTATATCAAATAGTAGAATGATTCCGACTGCAATACATTTCTGTATCCATGTCCATACAAATGACCCTTTACCTTTTAATTTAGTCAACAAAGACAGTAGGTGATTTAATTGAATTATGAATGTCCCATGTCCGATTTCTAAACAGAAAACTGTTTATATCAAAATATTATTTAACATACCATTTTTCTTGTACCCTTGATCCTCACTGCAGGTACAGGACCGTGACTTGAATATCAGATTTGGAAGTTTATCTTCAGAATTTTTCTGGAAACTCTCCAACAAAAGTGGGTGGAATTGTTCATGGCCCACACAAATCAAGATCCCCGGGCCCTGTAAGAGGCTCTGAACACTGTCAACCTAAAACAGAGTACAGCATTTCAGATGTAAAAAAGGGGTAAATTTGCAATCAGCGAAAAGGATATATTCAGAATAACTTAGTGGGGGAAAAACATTACGTAAACCCAGGACCTGGTGAGGAACTACGGCATAGTCGATTACAGCCATACACATTGAATTCTGGCAGGAAGTGCAGACATCTGTGCTACTAATTTCCCCACGCTGTCTCACTAATCACTTAAACAGCAGTTTAATACCAGTAATGATATTTATATATCAGCTTACTTATAAAAATTATTGGCATGACACTCAGATGACGTGATTCTGTTGAATACGACAGTCATTTTTTTTTATTATTTACTGAAACAGACAGGCAGGGTTACTATATTGTTTCAGTGTTACTATATTGTTTCAGGTATTCATTCACAAAAAACATACAATCTATGATATGAAATATATACTGTTATATGCATGTTTAATATTAGACAGCATTAGCATAATGAAGTAATAACCGAATCTCATTAACTAGTTAACTAGTTAATAGGATGATGAAATGAATTATTATTTAATGGTACTACTGTTACTGTTGTTTGAATATTATTAATGGTACCTTGTGTATGCTAATGTTAATATGTACTTAATGATACATTAGTCAACTCACCTATCATTTCACCATGGCTCAAAAGGGTTAATCATTTATTATAAATA
>JAQQZT010000020.1:5413011-5423695 GCA_030068275.1 Clarias platycephalus | reverse complement strand
AAGATATTTGGATTTTGCCTCCTTAACAGAATCTTGATAGGAGATTAAGGAGTTTTTAAAAATTTGATAGGAAACCTGAAGTCCATCTTTTTTCCACTTGCGCTCGGCCCTCCTACACTCTTGTCTGAGAGTGCGAGTGAATGCATTTAACCAGGGTTGAGGACTAAGCTTAAGTTTTTTGCGCTTAAGTGGAGCGACTATATTTAAAGCATTACAACAGGCAGAGTTGAACGTTTCAACCAATAATTCTGTATAAATAAAACTGTATAATAATTCACTACAACCAAACAAACCAGAAGTCTTAGAGATGAGAGACTAAAAAGTGGCATTGGGATTAAAAAACAGATATTTAGCTTTTTTGACTTAATGAGCTTACCTTCAGTTTAAAAATGGAAGAAAAAAAGGATATATTCATGTAACATGCTGAGGCTGCAGCAAATGCTTTTAAACTATTAATGCACAAGGACATGTTATATAATTTAATATGGCCTGTAAAAAAGACATCCAGGCATCTAGGCAGTTAAATAATTTGTGTGTATTTACACTGATCACTCATAGCATTATGACCACCTACCAAATATCTATGTACCGTATCATGTATGGTGGCAAAAGGTCCCCCCATGACAGTGACGCACTGTGTGTCCTGACACATTTCTGTCACAACCAGAATTAACCTTTTTCTCCATTTGATCTACACTACCGGTTTTCCTGGCTAGACAACTGAGTCAGAGCAATTCTCTTGTGGGATCTTCCCAGGCTGCAGTGGTCAGGACATTCCAAAATGATCCAAGGAAGGAAAACTGAAGTGCTAGTTTAGATTAAATTGAGGAAAAGGCTAATGCTGGTTCCAATAGAATGGTGTCAGTGGGGGGCCCTACTTAATATTAGGGTGGTGGTCATAATGTTATGGCTGATCAGTGTGTTCATTTGTGTGTGTGTGTAAAAGAAAATTATTATCTATACTATTTTATTCATACTTATTAACTGATTAATAAATGAGTTAACTGGTTAATAAATATAATTATACATCATAATTGTTCATAAAAACATTTCATGTTTTGCATGACATCATACAATTCATTGTCCAGCTATGTTAAAAATATTTCATTGGGAAATATTTTTACTGATGCAAAAATAGAATAACGAATAAAAAAAATAGAGTTAAAAAAAATCTTTAGTTATTAAATTTTTGTATAAAAGCAAGATCAATAGTGCAATTGTGCTTTTGTACTGAATAATGAGTCACTTAAACAGTTGCATGTTAATTAAACTTTAAGCAAAGACCTCCAGGTTAACACTTATTTAAGTGGAATAGTATTGAAGTTTTTGCAGTCCCCAAATTTTCAGAACATTGTCTTAAATAAATATTTTTTTCCAAATTTGTCAAATACAATTTTACAAACTGTACATTTCTACAAGATTATAAAAAATAAAATACTCACAGTTTCCACAAGCATGGTGCTTCAGTAGGGATAGTAATTTGTGAGACTGGTCGCAGTGAGCTGCTGCAAACTCCAGGTTTAAAAGTGTTGCTTCACCTGAGGGACTCCCTGCTCTTCAGAGCCTTGAGATACTAAGGATAGAACTAAAAGCCTAGCTAATCACCCTGATGGCATTAAAATCTGCTGAGGCTTTGAACACATGACAAGCTCTGCACAGTTCTGTAACGAAGAGACATGTTTAGTGCAGGTCCTGCTAAACTTACGTACTGTAGCACTGCCGGTCTTGAGAATTAATAAGAGCAGACTACAAAGAATTGAAGATTACATCATATGTCATTACATAACACTATTCTTTGACTCCATTGATACTGTAGTAACATGATGCATGGTTACAGATGTGAATCACTTTACCAATGACAATCTCAGGCTTACATTTTGTCTTTTTGGCACCTTACAACTCAAATATGGCAGGATGAACGACAACAGCTTCTACTGTGGTAGTGCTTAAAGTAGTGTTTGAAAAACACATTTCAGCTGTTTTAAATGTTTAACTGTGTTAAAGACAGAGATGGGATAAAATACATAGCATTTATGACGATCTGTTTGCAACTTTCTGCCAATTTCAAAAGGTAAAGAAAAGTGCTTATTCACCAGTAGGACTCGCTTCTTTTACAGAAATTCATTGTCCAGCCACTTTTTTTTTATATATATATATCATAAGGCACACAGCTAAGCAAAGTGGGCTAGTCGATTTTTTTTAAGGACCACCATCTGAGTCAGAGGAACAGGCAATGACAGACAGACAAAAGAATTTTGAATAAATGGACACCCATTGACCTTTAAGGGAAGATCCCTGGCTAAAAAAGACAGGAAAGTTCTCTAGGTGGAACTCCAGTCTGGAGAAAAGTATTTTCCAAGTGAGTAAAGGATGAGTAAAGAAACTGCAGCTCTCAGCGGGATTGGGTTTTGTTCTGTTTGTCCAGTCTTTCACCTGCTCAACAAGAGACCTAGTTCTCAGGCCCCACATGTGACACTCGAGCTTAGACACTGCCGCCTCCATCAGTACTGTACATCAGACCTGATTAGTAAGAAGTTCTTAAATGAGCTTTTCATTGTCCTTTTTTCATTATACCACTAAGTTGTAACCTTCCATTCATGAAGAATGCATTAATGAAACTGCTTTTTGATGCCTACCAAAAAAAAAAAAAAAAAAACTACAGTAATCATATTTATAGAATTTTTGCCTTCTTTCATTACAGTGACCCAAACCCTAAAATGAAAGAAAAATGCATCTGGAACTAATGCATAATCAATACTGACAAAGGGTTGGGTAAAAAATAATAAGTAAAATGTTTAAAAAAAAAAAAAAGTTAAAAAAAAGTAAAAAAAAAGTAAAGAAATTAAGTAAAAAAAATAACTACAATTTAAGTAAAAAAAATAACTAAAATGTTATTACCTTTCTAATGACACACTCAATACTGAAATAACAAATATAAAGTTAATGCTAGCTGTTAGTGTTTATATTTCCCAGGAATTATTTAAATTACTTAAATGAATGATATTTGTAGAGATACCCAAATCTCATTCATTTAAGTACTTTAAATCATTCCTGGGATGCATCACACACAATGCGCATTATTATTTCCTCACTTTTACATTTATATCAATTACATCAAACTAATTTTAGAAAGTGTTTGTTTCTCTGTTTGTTTTCACAAAATGGCAGTCATATGAAAGTGCAAACTGTAACAAATGGCAAAAGCCTCATTTTTACAAGCGATCACAAGCATGGCTCAGAAGATTTGCAGTCAGTCATTAAGGAGGATTATTTTCCATCGGGTAGTTAGACTGGACCAATCGCAGTACAGAAATGTTCAAGCTATCGATGACTGTGACTATGGGTTAGGGAGCCATCTGCTCATGTTATAGTTAGTGCTGAACCTAAGATGTTCAGTAGCCAGATTGAATGTACTGTAAATTATTTGTAAATGCTTTACTTTACGTCAAGTGTCTATCTGGCTACCTTTAAATAGCTAGCCTCTGTTATTCCACTAGGGGGCAAAACAGAGTAATATACTAAGCTTCTATCTACGTAATATAATAATACTTCTTTATTAGCAATCTAAAAAATGTGTGCTGTGTCCCTGTCTGCTTTCCAGAAAAAAACTATTTAGGAGTTTCACAGCAATGTGAAGTGGAGACAATAATTATGCGATTATAACATTTACCATTTTATTTGTATTTTTCAGAAGAAGAAAAAAAAGAAAAAGAAAAAGAAAGGAAATTTTTTTAAAATATATATATATATATATATATATTTTATTTTATTTTTTTTTTATGTGTAATTTGGTCTATTATTTAAAAAGAGCTTCACACCTCTGTGTTCCACAAATTATTGATTATGTTGCAAAAACATTAGACCCATTTCTCTCTCTCTCTCCCTCTCTCTCTCTCTCTCTCTCTCTTACATTTTAAGGTTCTAGCACTTTTAACTTCTACATTGAATGTAGCAAATGTCTTTATAATAAAAGCGACAAAAAGCAATAAAAAATTCACAGAGGATGATTCAGAAAGTGTGCCGGGTGAAAACAACAAACTGGCTCCAAAGCATAAGACAATAGGCACAAGGTGCATCCAAAGGGCATGACGGTATCCACACACTGTAAAGATATGGCCAAATAACTATTATTAGCACCTTTATGTTTACAATGCAAATTTTCAGTGAGAATAAAATTTAGGTAAAAATTAAGGCACAGGTCTTTACTTAGTTCATGTTACAGAATTTAAAATAAGTATGTGTAATATTATGCATTATATATTAACGTAGGGTCTGTACATACTGAACAGTACTGCAATAACACAATAAATACACATTGTGTGTGACAAAACAACTAACAAATAATTTCTTATTCTGTATCAGGATATGCTCTGCTTATTTCTCAATTAATTCTTTTGTTTTTCATTTGCAATTATTATTACTATATGGTCATACTTACTTGGTCAACTGCAAATGTATACTATGTAAAATTTTACAGATGCATATAATCAAATAATCAATTTTTCGAAATAATAACATTTGTACTCAACAGTGTATTTTGTGGTTTTGTCAGAGGTCAATTCTGTAAAAGTTTTTTTTTTCCACCTGTAAAGAGACACTTTAACATTCCCTACAGCTGGAGCTCGCTATGTGACTGTGATATCACATAGATTATGCATAGATATATTATGATTATTATTATTATTCAGCAAGTGAACATTTTGGTCCTGAAATTGATATGTTGGAAGCTGAAGAAAATGGGAAGTTTAAGCATTTGAGCAACTTTGACATGGGCCAAATTGTGCTGTCTAGGTCACTGGCTCACATCAACTTCAATTCTGCAGCTGTTGAAGTGTGTTCCTGGTCTGCAGTAGTTGAGACCTAATAAAAGTGACCCTAAGAAGGAAGACGGGTTCAATGATGCACATGTGGAGCGAAGACTGTCATGTGCCGTCTGATCCATTAGAAGAGCGAATGTATCTCAAACTACTGAAATCGTTAATGCTGATTCAGGTAGAAATGTCTCAGAACACACAGTGTGTCCCAGTTTGTTGTGTAAGGAACTGTGTCGCTGCATAGCACTCAGCACCCATGATGACCTGTGTCTGCAGCAAAACTGCCTACAATAGTCACCATGGAGCAATGGAAGAAGGTGGTCTGGTCTGATCACGGTTTCTATTGCATCATGTGGATGGCCAGGTGCATGTGCGTCCAGGATGCATTTTGGGAAGAAGACAAGCCGACAGATGCAGTTTGATGCTTTGGGCAATGTTCTGCTGGAAAATCTTGAGTCCTGCCATTCATGTGGTTATTAATTAGACACAAACCACCTAACTAAACATTGTTGCTGACCAAGTACAAGCCTTCACGGAAATGGTGTTCCCTGATAGTAGTGGCCTTTTTCAGCATATAATTAATGACTTACTACTAAGGGAAGGGTATTGTAATATGTTATCCAAATTTCCATAAAAGTACTTAGTGAGTGGGATTCTTTGAAAGCATCGGAAAGACTACAGTATATAGGATTTCTATGTGAGACCTTCCACAGCAGAATACAACGAGTAACAGCTCACAAGAAAATGGATGAATAAAGAACCTTTGTCACTAAAATGCACATCTTTTTGTACCACTTTGTCATTTGGTTAGCCTAGTTAATTACCAACTATCAGGTCTTAAGCTGGCATTAAAAAATATATATTTTTACATTTTGTTCATACTTTAACTCCTCCAGCTTTCGTGTTACCTTTAAAACCAAATATAGCTAACCTACAAACAATGCCCTCTTATTGCCCTGCCTGCATCATCAAGAATAGCTCTATGACCTTCATCCCCCCTGAATTCATGATCTGAGGTTATTTTTAAGAGCAAAATGCATGTGAGCCTGACAGGCACTTTCCAGGTTACTCACATGTGTGCTGAGGGAACATTTACACAGTTATTAAGTGTTCTTTGTATGAATTGTATAAAATGATGCTATTAAATAATATGTAAGAGTAAAATAAAACAAAGCAAAATAAACTTTAGGTACTGTAGGGATTATCGTGTTGGTGTTATTGTAGACGAGCATGCATTACAGACTCATATCGTAATGTTTTCTTAAACTTCGGCGGACATTTTTCAAGCAATCAAGGTGCACACAGCTACAAATTTTAGTGACTCACTGACATTCAATAAATATTTCTGCCGCTGATCTTTTACATTCTTGCGAAAGAGTATGACAACATATGGAGTTCACAACTTGCGTCAAAAAAAAAAAAAAATGAACATCCTGTTTTGCACCTGCCAAGATGCTGTCATGGCACACTGTCAGGCTTTTGGGGATATTATGACTCATTTCCAGGAGTCTCATTTGATGTGAAGTCTTAAAGGAAATGAGCCTGAGCATCCACCAGGAAGAGATTCGTAACAGACATCAACAACATCCAGACATCAACAACATCCACACAGAATGCCTGCACACATGTGGGGAAGTGCAGCTACTTTGTGCAGTAGCCAAGGTCAGCGTGCTACTGCTGCTCCTGCTGCTGCCTCACATAAACATGTCGGATCAAGGAGCTGGTGCTTCTCTACGTTTAGTTAGAGATAAATATTTAAATGTAGATGTTTGTACCCTGAAGTTTGATATTTTCATGAGCTAAATATAGTTTGATGATCAGAACGACTTGACTTGGAGTTATAATGCTTTCCGTGTCAGAATTATTAAAATCCAATTTTGTGCTTTTAATTGAACTACATGCTACAGTATGCTTACAGTATATAACATTTTTTGTAGGGAGATTACATTTGCATGAAAGCAATCCTGGAGCAAACAAATACCAAAATGTAGGTAAAGTGTAGACCAGACTGTGAATTTGTCTCCAACAAACATCACTAGAAATATTAGTCAAGGGCATTATATAGTATTTTTCACAATGGTCATTGTCGCAGCGGTTATTGTCACGTATGAGCTACCAATGGCAATATGTTTTTCTCATTAATAAATATATATGTTCATGTTCATACATTACACATATCTTCCATATGCTACGTTACTCGAGTTCACGTGTGCAATTTCATTTCCGAACATAATGTAGCTTCACATGGTTTGATATTGCGCACGCAAACTCAAGTAACATATCATATGGAAGATATATGAGCATGAACATATATATTTATTAATGAGAAAAACCTATTGCCATTGGTAGGTCATACGACAGCTACCCACCAGGAAGGATGAGGACCTACACACGCTTCCTCTGAGACCTGTTACGCCAAGCAACTGCATCTTTTTACGAACTTCTGTTTATGCTACATCACACACCAAAGTACACGCACAGAGGAAATCACTATCTGTCCTCTTCTCCATACAGACATGTGAGATTGACTAGTGTCCCTCTCACCAAAAGACCATTATAATTTTGCTCGCTTGGCTCCCAGCAAACAGACGGCTACAGTATGTTGAACCTTATTATTTGTAGGGACATCACCACTGTATGATATCCAAAACAAGAAGTTAAATAACTTGTATAATAAAGGCATAAACGATTGCTTTCCTGCATTTCTTTTCATTTTAAACTATAAGCAAAAGTCATAACCAATCAAAAAAAAAAATGTAACTATAATATTAAGAAGCAGCAATTGAACTTCAAGATATTTGTAATAGTCCAGATTCATTCAAATGATTAGATAAATGATTGACAACTCTGCAGTTCCTCTATATGAATGCATGGGCAAACAGGACACGGCAAGACTTTTTCACAGACCAAATGGAAGATCCACATTGCAATTAGGAAGCACAATAGGAACATCCTCCTCCACGTAGGGTTAAAGAGTTATGGCACCCCGGGGAGATCCTGTTCTATGCAAAAACAAACCTGCAGCTTGTGCTGTTTACATGCATTGACCCTGTTATTGAATATTTTCAGACGTTTTCTATATATATATATCCAGTGGCACTAATTACCAATTATTAAAACATATTCTTAATTATTTGCAAAATAATGTTTAGGATTTGTGTATATTATACCTTTTAACGAGGTTGAATGCAACAAATCAGAATATTCCCATAATTGGTATGCATCTGGAGTCTCCTGGAATAAACAGGAGAAAACAAGGTGTGCAATGTTGTAGCTGGAATTGCTTTTTTCCTGAAAAGGTAACTGAAGATCCCAGGGCTGGCAGAAGAACACCAGCCTTATTTTCTCAGTTAATGGCACCCTTCGGTATCTGCAGAAAACATGTGTTCTTCTCTATACGTCTGGTGTATTCATATGCAGGTACAGGTGGGTGTCCGTTGGCCGGTTTCACCGTCCCTTAAGTTTTCCAGGGGTCCCCATCTGTGTGCTCCACCACATGGCACACAGCCCTGGGCCCGATCTGCTCCATTCTTCAACCAGCCATGCTCCACGCCTGCACTAGCACCGCTTGCCGAGTCTGTTGTTTTAGTACAATGAGCAGGAGAATAGCTAGCCTTATAATCCCCAGCCACAAGTAATCGATGCCAAGTATGAGCAGTAAACAGGTTATTATTGCTCTTTATTTCTTTTGGATAAATGTGATAGTGTGAAAAGCGACCACGACGGATAAACTACTGATCAACTTCGAGGGAGCTGATGAAATAATATATCATAGAGGAAAGTGTGAATGAAATAAAACCAAAAGTCTATAAGATTATTTCTAATGTTGAATCATTAGAACTGTCACACATTGTCACAGAGACATTGTTCTCGCAGTTATAATGACATTTAGAAGAAAATGTTGTTAGCAACCTCAAACTAAGTGATAAAGTATAGATGCTACTGTCAGCTTGTTCAGGGTGGATTTTTCCTCTAAGAAGACTGTGCGAATGCATGGCACTTTAAAAACCAAAACCATAGACAGATCACAAACTAACATGCACAAGTCATAAGTCCCATAATCTACAATGAGCCATGTTACTGTGACACGTACTGTACAGTACCTCCAATAAGTCACTTCCTTGAAGTTCCCGACTTCCTTTATACCAGCTTTAATGCTATGTGCTGTTTACAATCCTCATTTCCGGACAAGGCCCCATGCTATCGTTCAGCCTTTTTTTTTCCACACCCAAGCAGGCATGGAGTTCAGAGCAAAAGCCAGTGTGTCTCCAGTTAGGGATGTCATTAAGTAGGATCGCCTCTCCCTGAGGATGCTTAATACTTTAACCAGATGTGTTGACCAGGGCCGCCCACACGCTGTCACAGCATCATGTACCTGCAAAGGTCACCTTGTTTATTTGCTTGGCGATGTGACGTCACCGTGGGGGAAACAGGAAATAGTTGAGACTACCTGACAGTCTCTGACTTGACACTGGACCTGATCCAGGGAGCAACCATGGAGAAAAAAACAAGAAGTGGTCATTAAAAAAGGGAAATTTGTTTACTCAGCTTGTTTCCTGCAGACATAAATGCGGCACATCTTAAGGAGTCTAAAATAACTAAGAATATAGATATAAATATAAATTCTACATAAATGCAATATGACAAGTAAAATGCAAATGTGAAGACTGTTGTAAAACCTATGGCTTGTAAAACTTATTTTCAAAAATTCAAAAAGACAGTCACGGGAACAGCAGTGCAAATTGTTGTTAAATGTCGTTGCCATTAACATTCATTTGTGCATGTACTTGAAGTGTTGAACCCCATTAACAAGTTATTTTTTTGCATGATAATAATAACAACAATTGTTATAAAAGGATATTATTAAAAGAATAACAATCTTACTGGGATTGAACCAAACTCAGTCAAAAAGTCACATATACATACAGTATTTAATAGCCTTTATTTATTATATTGCTGTGTTCATATCATGCATCATATATGTAAAAATGATTCGTAATGCTCCCCGAACCACTCTTTTACAATTTTAGCCCAATTAATCTTGTCGTCCTGGTATATGGCTTTGTCATCAAGGAAGAAAAAAAAATCTAATTGTAATTAATGAGATAGGTCAGGTCATCATCTGACTTCATTTTATTGCCTCAAAACATTGAGTCTAGACCAGATCAATTGAAGGAACAACAGATCATAAAATGGCTTTAGAAGCTGGTACTGTGGTCGATATGCATGACATAAACATGAAGCTTCATGCGATTCCCTTCTTACACTGATGCACATATCTTTCTGCAATGGATATATTTGGGCAAATCAGATGATGACCTTTTTCCGTTGCCCCAAAATCCAATCTTTTCGCACCCAAGTATTTGGAATCCCTTTGTTCTGACATAACAATTTTTTTATAATGCAAATGTGATCTGCAATGTTTCTAGGGTTTAATAACGCTTTGGATTTTTCTTAACTAAAATCTTCTTAGTTGTTTTCTTTGCTTGATTCAACACAAAAACATCTTTCCCAAGACCATGGGATCCATCTTCCAGCATGGTTGTTGAAGATGTTAGGGTTAAAGAAGTTGTTGCCAGCTAATGCATGTTAATCCTTGCAGTGATTATTCAATTAAATACCTTTAAGCATTAGCTTATTTAAATTCAATTGTTGATAGATTTTGGCCAGGTAAGACATGCATTGTTTATTAAGCGGTCAGGGGGAAACGGTCAGAATATCTTAAGCTGATCTGTTGCTCACTCATTGTTATTCGTTTTTCTAGCCATTCTGTATAAACTTTTTGTGAAAGTCCTGGGAAATCAGAAGTTTCTAAATCATTCAGATTTTTTATGTGAGCATTGCCTGAAGCTCTTGACCTGTATCTGAAT
>JAQQZT010000020.1:5391153-5412605 GCA_030068275.1 Clarias platycephalus | reverse complement strand
TTAATATATACCGTAAAGCATTAATCTTCAGATTAATCTTCAAAGACCCAAATGTCATCACAAAAAGACATGACATTTTCTTCATTGTCTATATATATCCTTGTACGTATTATTATTTTGCCAAACATCTTCCTGGTTGATGACACTGATTAAATTTATAGTTATCAGCTATGAATAAAAAGAAACACTCAGGAGAAATTACGATGTCCACAACAATAGAGTTCAGGTCTCAGGAGGTTAATACAGTAAAATATCATGGTTACTAATTTTTTCCGGCTCCATTTTGTCTCAATGGACAAGCAACCTTTATAAAATATTTACATTGTTTACAGATAAACTATAGTTATATACTACAAGAGAACTCATTTTCTAATGAAGTGAATTTTGTGTAAATGTCCACCATTAAATATGCTGAAATGCAGGTCAGCCCACTGCGTCCAGTCCGGTGTGACGGTTACATAAAAATAAGAAGATGAATGTCCAAAGTATTTATCTGACCTCAGTCCCACTAAAGATCTATTCTAAATAATAATCCACAAGCATCATCCAAACAACCTGCACGACTTTCTGCAAATCTGGCAAGTGAAGACAATCATACATTCTCAGTGTAAAATGTCATATTTCAGTTAAATAATATTACTCATGCAAATTGCGTATTTCTGTATTATTATTATTATTATTATTATTATTATTATTATTATTATTTACATCATGAGCTATTTTTATCCTATTTAAAGGATGTGGAAATAGGGGTCACTCTCAAGGTGACATGGTGAGTAGTGTATTCTTGGCCTATGCTGTATTGAGCCAAGAATATTGAGACAGTGAAAGACTGAAGCAGATGAGCTGAACATTTGCCCTCATTTCCTGAGAGTAAGCAGGCTCCTTGATATCCTCTATACAACTTGTGGATCAGCGGCTTGGTCATACGTGTTAAACAGAATTCTTTGTCTTTTCAACAAAGCCTTAAATTCATAGAACCCTTTTGTAACTACTTTACTTTTCTATTAATCGCACTGAATAATTACCAATAATTATTGCATTCAAGATGAATAATTGAAGAATAAGATGCAGGTTTGGGAATTAAATATATATATATTGTTATGTAGTGTTTGACCGTAGTACATTTATGGTCTAGTCACTATTTTTATAAATAAATAAATTAATTAAGTACATGTAATGTCATCAGGCATTAGAGTGTGACAATATTTGCTGTTTAATATGTCACTCTGTCCTACCCCCCCTGGGGCAGTGAGCACCCTTGAGATGTATGAGTTTTAAGCCCTAAGTGAGATGCATGCCTCAGGCACCCTGACCCCAAATCCCCCTTTTCTAAAATGCCATCTCTTTTTAAGCATATAGCCACAGGCAGGAGGGACAACACTCTGTCTTGGCTGAAATCATTTTCCACTGCTGACACATAACAAATGTTATTTAATGTGCTGTAATCAGAATGACCCGTACAGATCAAAAATATATATTATGTTAAAAACTCAATACTCTTGGCCATACTAAACTGTCTTCAATTAGAAATAAGGAGTCCACAGTGCTGAGTCCACAGTGTGTGTCCAGGCCACAGAAGGGTCAAATAAGAACCCTAAAAAAACACCACAGTGTAAGATATTAATCAGTGAGAGCCATGTTTCCTCCCAGCTAAAACGAACAGCGGGTTCCCTTTCCCTTGCCATGGGCTCTTTTAATGCACAGACCAGCCAGGGCCCAAACATCCTGACGGAGAGAGGCTTTACTCTTATCAGGCAGGAAACACTGCTCCTCCGCTACATCCTCTTTACAAGGAACGCGACTCAACCGTTCCCAAAAAACGCAGGAAGACCAAGCCAGACTCCAGGATTTGTCAAACACCCACCACCACCACCACCCGCTTCTCTCCCCCCGTCCAGATTCCTTTTATCGAAAATGAAGAGGAATTTTTTTTGGGGGAAAAAAGACCCAGAGAAAAAGAAAAATGTTGAACATGTAAAACAGTCAACAGGGCTGAAGTACATTTATTTATTTCATGAAGATTATGAAAGTCTGCATCAGCGAGATAGTAAATAGGGAGCAATTTGGGTGGGGGGTGGGGGGTGGGGAGGGCGGTAGAGTAGGTGGGGAGTTTCTGCTTAAGAAAGACACCCTGAATAATACACAGCAAACAAAAGGCCAGTGGAAATGGAGGCGGTAATGCAGAGAGACGAGACTGTTCTATACCAATCCTTTGAAAGTGTGTAGGAGTGAAACTAAGCAGGAGACGTGGTAGTCATACCAGCCTGACAACACAGGGCGGGTACCACCAGCTCCATGGTGCATATACTATCAAAGATCCAAACAATACTTAATCTTAGATTAGGCAATTCGTATAAATGTGTGCTTAAATTACTAGAACCGATAAACAATAAAGTTGATTCTAAAAAAACATTTCAAAAACTTTTTTTTAATGCTATTTGTGTTACAAATTAATTGCTAATGAACTACTGTAAAAAAAAAATACCACCACAATTAACTGATCTCCACAAGCTCAAACATCGTTTAGGTCGGTTTTGGACATACAAAAGAAGGAAACAAGGTGCAAATTAAGAAGCAGTGATGAAAAAGATTGGCCTATCTGCGACAGCCAAAACAAGAGTCTTTGATATACCAGTGTTATAATGTTTTTTTATTCACTGTAGCCTGTATTGTCTGATTTCTCAGAACGTTCATTTTAACATTTCACAAATTGCTAGAGCATCTACAAAGCATTATTTTTCACATCATCCGAAACAATAAACATTGTCAATGTGCTGGGTTTACTTCGACATACACAATGCAGTTTTTTAAGGAAAAATGCCAAATGCTCGGTCCTTCATAACGATCATACAAGCAACCCAATTTTTAATATACATCAGCTTTCTTTGTGATCTACAATCTTAGCTCGCACTGATATCTGTGGAGATATCAAATAAAAAATTTGGTATTTTATTCTAATTAAATTAATGCCACAAACCTAAATCAGCATACAATAATAATCCTTATTATTATTTTCTTGGTAACAATTTATGAGTATAATATATAATTCATATTGATGTGAATAGAAAAGGGAGACTACAGAATTTCCTTCACGAAACACCAAGTCCGATGGAAAAGAAATCACAGAAGAGTCCAGTCTCAATTAAATATGGTGTCTTGAGGTAAAAACAAAAATGAGGTTTGTATTAAAGATATGATTATTAGAGGATTAACAAAAACAGCAATACAATATGGATTAATGCAAAACATTTAGATACATAAATAAGCTGTAGGGCAAATATACAAGCATCTCTGGCAAAGTCTGAGAACATTTCAGCAGGACTAACAGTTATTCCAGTCATTTTATCCTCATCCTTTTCGTTTTTAGAAACAAAAATGAGAATGAACTTTAGGACATTTATCTATGCATCCCTGAGGTGTCCATTGACTTTATGCAGCTTCTCCTTTCCTCTCTACATCACTTCTCTTTCATTCAACTGCCAATCACATTGCTGTCCCATTTTAAGTCTATGGGTTTCGTCTTTGCTGACTTTAAAATTATTGTCTTTTGGTTTGTTTCACTTTTTAAGAAATGCTGTAATTGTTGTAGTAGGCGGCTGTTGCATCGGCCAGTACAGAAATAAGACTGGTTTCTGTGGTGCTGCTGGGACAAGTAGATGCTGGTGTTACCTGGATGTGTCCTGTCACGGTCATACCGCCCTGCTCGGCATGATAGTTGGTGGAGTTAAGGTACTGGTCAAACTCATCACGGTCCACCTCACCCAGCAGTTCAGCCTGGCTCAGCTGGTCCAAAGTCTCCAAGTGACCCTGCTCAGGTGGGGGTGAGAGTTGCCCTAAGTGTCCCTGGAGGCCATGGTGGACTGGGACTTGAGGGAATGCAGTGCTGTAATAGGACAATGGAGGAGTAGGGATAAGGGTGGTTCCACTACATTGGTGTGGCATAGGGATGTGATTCAGATGTGTGCTACCACAATGGAGAGAGGACTGATGGGAGTACTCAGGGTGATAAGGAGGAGGGCTGCCCATGTGAGCTGGGGTGAGACGTTGCTCCTCTGGGCCTGAAGCAGAAGATGAGCAGGAGCTGGTGGGGCGGACAGAGCTTGATGCTGAATAGTAGGATGGATGCTCATGATCGACCACATCAAGAGGGGACATTTCAGGTGGAGTGGGAAGGCCATAAGGATATGTGTCAAAATTGCTGCTGGAGTTTGCAGGGTCCCTGAAGACCCTGACACCAGGCAAAGTTGCACTAGAGGAAGAGAATCCATTGCTCCCACTGACAGTATTCTCTTCTTCTTTGTCCAGAGGGTGACAGCAACCCCGCGGGTCTGACAGCGAGCTCTGATCAATGCCAGGCAGGAGGAAACCTGGGTCAACCCGCTTACAGATTCGCTTCAACTGCTTCTTCCTACGAGGACGGTACTTGTAGTTAGGGTAGTCCTGCATATGCTGCACCCGCAGCCTCTCCGCTTCCTCCACATACGGCCTCTTCTGCAAAGGAGTCAGGGCCTTCCATGACTTACCTACCAAAACCCAGGAAAAAAGTACCAACATTAGACATGTTGCTATTTCCCTCACATAAAGAATCATACTTGATCATTAACATTATAATTACACTAGAATTCTTTTTTTCTTATATAAACATTGCATTTAAAAAATATATATATTTGCTTAGATAAAAATACTGAAATGTTGTGTTTTATAAACTATATCAGTGTAGGCAAATTTAGAATAAATCTCATGGACAGAAGATCCAAAAATCTAGTAAATCACTATAATGAAATGTGAGAATTATAATTTATTAGCGAATATAATATTGCTCTTTCAAATAAACCACTATTATTTCGATTATTATTTCTGGTAATGTTGGTACTATAAGGTACATATAATGTTTTTTTTTTTTTTCTATTCATTTATGTATTACATGGAGAAAGTAAAATTGTTGTTTTAAAGCAAGTTAAAATGTTCCTGATACCGACAAAGCAAAAATATAACGACGTTTAAAAGTAGTTATGAATTTAAACAGTGCAAACTAAAATATAAATACCACTTATATTAACTTAATAATAATAATAATAATAATAATAATAATAATAATGTGTTGTAGTTGCTCCGATTTCAGCTGACACCCGCCGTAAACTTCTACAGCATCTCGATCAGTATCAGTAAAACCAGTCGGAATTACGGACTTTACCGATTTTAGTTACAGATGATTATACATTTACAGTGGGGGTTTTGTTTGTATGTTTGTTTCTTTGTTTGTTTCTTTCCAATCAGACAAAGCGTTTGGTCTTTTTAAGTTAAAACCTAAGTTAAAACTTTAACAAAAACTCTATGATTTCTCGCAAATCCGGCTAAACCACATGGGCGATTTATTCTAAATTCAAATCTTTAAATTCCGTTAAAATGTTGTAATAATAATAATTATTATCATAATAATAATTAAAAAGAAAAACTAAACACAGAAAAGTTATTTCATTTATGAAACCACTGATATTAAATTAAAAGAGGACAGTACTGGGAGTATGTCAACTTTTAGCAATGTCTGAGTAAAAAATCTGTATTATAATAATAATAATAATAATAATAATAATAATAATTTGATATAGACAATTAAGAATGAGAATAATAACAAGAAGATAATAAATCTCTCTATATATGTCTAAACTCTTACCCAGCATTTTGCTGAGCTCTGCATTGTGAAGGTCCGGGTTTTGCACGGCGAGTCTTTTGCGCTCGTCTTTAGCCCACACCATGAAGGCGTTCATGGGTCTGCGGATGCGGGGTTCGGGGGTTTTATCCGCCGCTGCTCGGTGGCCCGTGCGTCCGTCCCCCGCGTCTCCATCCGTGGATGTGCACTCGAAGCTCTCCGGCCACGACGAGTAGGCGCTGATCAGGGCAGCCATGTGCGCACTCCGCTCAAAACTTTACCTGCCGCAAACTCTCTCTCTCTCTCTCTCTCTCTCTGAAACTTTCTATGGCTTGCGCTGACGTGCGAGTTCACCTGCAGGAAAAAAAAGAAAAAAAAAATCTCCGATAAGACCTGATTTTCTGTGTATGTGCGTCTGTGTGCTCTGCTCCGAATCTGTCCTTCACTGTCCTGAATGATGATCTAGTCTGTGTTTGTCGGCTTGGGTGAGAACGGTGTGCTCGTTTGGACTCCTCCTCGAAAGCAGTGATTCACTCTTTCCCCGTGCACGGGGAAGAAGCGCTTTATATCTGAGCTGCAGGTTCCAGCACAGGCCCCGCAGGACACGCAGCTCCTCCTTGATTGCAACTTGAGACGTGCGGAGAAGAAAAAAAAAAAAAAAAGAGTGAAGGAGACAACCTCAACACCCTTTACTCCAAAATGAGTTTATGCTTGTGTTGTCGTGACACATTACGACGAGGTGTAAAGACAGACATGCTCTCTGCTCGTCTTCTACACTTAATAGAGAATCTAATCTAAGGACCTTTTATATCATTAATGTTTCCTCACTGAGTGATTAACAGAAGATCATGATCTGTTTAGCCCTAGATTTCTTAAATCGTTTAAATTAAGTGAAAGGTTTTTTGTTTTTTTTTCCCATTAGGACCAGATATGCAAATGCATGATGTGTATGAATGAAATGGGTACCAGACTCCTTCACTAGAAAGCACAAACATTGTACTAGAAAGACACATTCATGTTTCAAAGCTTTACTCATGATGCATTTATGTACTTTAAACCACCTTTAAATATGCATTATATCTAGGTGAAAGATATATAGTAAAGCTACAAATATACCACTGACAAATATACCAATGAGACAAGGAAATATACATCCATACATTTTCCATATAGATTATCCTTTGTAGGGGGTATTGCAATTTTCTGGAGCCTATCCGACAGGGCATAGGGCACAAGGAAGGGAGAACCCTGGAAAGAGTGCCAACAGTCACACCCTCAGTCATACCTTGCAGGCAATTAAGAAATGCCAATCTGCCTAAACTACATGTTTTTATTTTTTTGGATTGAGAGGAAAACTGGAGTACTTGGAGGAAACCCGCCAAGCACAGGAAGAACATATAAGTTCCATGGACACGGATTGGTGGCAAGATTCAAACCCTCAACCCTGAAGATGTGAGGCTGCACTGAAAATCCCTAAGCAACTGAAAAAACGTTGTTTTGCTCTATTAAAAGATGCAATCGTCAACATATTTTTATTTTCAAATGTTCTCATTTGTACAAATATTTTGGAGAATTGTCTAAAATGCTTAAACAGTTGTAACCATTGTAACACAACAACTGTATCACATCACAGCCTTCTGGTCTAGATTTTTTGTTTATATTTGCCATCTCGTCAGTCAACACCTTTTTACATCCTCTTAAATCATTATGAGAATTTTGCATACTGATATTGTTGCTTGGCCTTCAATCAGCTGATTGCACCTGAAAGTGACAGACCATACTGACTCTGACTCTGACTCCAGGTTAAAGTACTCTGAGTTTGCCTAGTTAACAAACTTGTTCTTGAATACATCCAGAACATCCAGAAAGTGCCATTGGTAGCTTTGCGCAAGACTCGCAGGTGTAGTGACATCACCTAAGCGTCAGCTCTTTATTCATTCAGCTGTCGACTGGTATAACAGCAGGATGTGAGACAATTTGATCTAAGAGTTTATTCGTTGCTCATAAAGGCAGCGATCTTACAAGAGTAAAAATGGGTATCTGAAAGTACATCACCTGCTTCTTATTATATTTATAGTAAAAAAAAAAATGTAGTAAAGTCGTATTAAATATTTAAAGGTTTACTAAAACAAATTGCATAAAGGGAACACCAGTAAGAGCGTAGAACCCTGGATGGTTTTCTTTTTTCAAACACTGTGGAAGCTCGTTTCCAAGAATGCACCCCAAGTTTCTTAAATGTTTACAAGTAGTTGAGGCACTGTAAAATCTGAGGTTAGAATGAAGTCAGTTTCCTCACTGTCAGCAGAGCTCTTCTTATCACACAGAGGGTTCCTGCTGACAGATTATTGAAGTAATGGCCACTCCATGGAAGCTGTGGAGCAGACAGGAAGTGCTGGGAGAAACGTGCAGATCGTGCTTACACCCATTAATTCTGATACTCAAGGAAGATGCAAGTTGTTGCCAAACCAAACTATTTTCAATATTTCCACATTTTCTTCTCTATTTCTATTTTTAAAAAGTTACAGAAAAGTGTTAATGTTTACACAGTAGGTTGACCTCTTAAAGTGTAGTCTAATAGCCTCCCATCTAAACACACACACAGGAACAGGAAGTCAGGGTAAATTTGCCACAGAATAAGGTCCTTCACTTCCTGTTCGCACCACCTTGAACAGAGATGACAGTCAGGACATCTGTTTGGGTGTTGAAAGGTACACATGAGTAATTCCACTCTTTTCCTTTTTTCGACGCTGATTTCCTCTCGAAGAAAAGAGTTTGATCACAAGCCTGTCTGTCTTGATGGAAAGTACAGGCATTGAAATCGGGGTCTACTGTCGCTCGTTCAGCAATAACTGTAAAATGGCTATTCCGTCTTCCAGCTGATTAAATGAAGAGAACATTTTAAGCAAGACCACACACTTTTCTAAACCCATTTCAAAGCTAAAGCTCTCTCCCACGTCACTCTAATCCTTTTCTATACCATGCACAAAACGTACCAGGAGGACGTGCATCACCGGTTTTTCTCTAGACTTGCACCCAGGTGGTGGAATGAACTTCCAGTTGCTGAATGAGCAGCTGAGTCACTGGCTGACTCATGAAGAGTGACAACCTACCTCTACACGAAATACTTAAACAAGCATTAAAAAGCTTGTACTATTTTTGTTGCTCTCCAAACAACAAACAACAAATGACTAAAGAAAGGGAGGGTTCAAACCAGTTAATGAGGTTCAGAGATTTACTCTACAGATTTAATATCACTGGCAAAGGCACGCATAAGGTTTAAAGACTAAATCCTGTTCAATGTATCTTTTCTTTTTACTAATTTCATTTCCTCAAAAACAACAGCAGCTTCTCCGAATATCTCAGACTTGCCGACCATTAAAGTTGACCAGCTTTAGAGCACTAGCGTTATTTTAGTATAATTCCTAAAAAGCATATGGCAGGTGTTTCCCTTCTTCAGTGAGACAAACAGAAGAGCTAATATCATTAGCCAGGGTTAGCAGTCCAAACTGTCCAGTCCAAATACTGCTCAAAAACAACCTCTGAAAAATTCATGTATTGGAAAAAGAAGACATTTTTCTCTCGCTCTGCCGTTGCAGGGGAAACAGGGTCACAGTGTGTTTCTGGTGTATGAAGATTATCGACTCGAAAAAATTCCTTTTCCCCTATTCCTCTCCCCTATTTGCAACATATCTTAGATTAAAAATAATTATGTACATCATAAACAAAATTTATTCTCGAAGTCTTTATTTAAAGTTGACCTAAGTTTGTAGTAATTCATCAGAACTTCAAAAGAACAATTTGGCATAAAATTTTTTTTTTACCCTAGCAGTTCATTTATTAACTCTTTTCCCCCTGCACCCCTGTTTAAGGGGCAGTGGGATTCGTGCGCCAATGTGCCTCTGTTAAAGTGCAGTTCCCATTTTGGACACTAGGTTTAATAATTGCTGAATCTTGAAATGAAAGCAAATGCATGAAACATCAGTTTACATCGGTCAAATAACACAAATGTTTATATTGTTGGTCACTGAGAGTTACTTCTTTAAAGGAAGTCAAACATTCTTCAACAAAGCGCAAAGTGCAAAACTGACTTCAAACAAAATACCACAGCAAAATTTGGTACGGGTTGAACTTTATTAGCCTACAGGTAAAATTCATACAATCTAAATCATAGCACCATCACATTGCAAAGATCTCATAAGTACCTAGACCCATCACTGTGGGACAACCAGTAACTTCGTGCTAGACCTAGGAAAGGCACTGAGAAATAGCCCTATTTTATCAATGGGGAAATCATTTATGTTAAGCTACTTATAGGCCTGGACATTAGAACCAGTGGTCCTGTGTGTACATCAACACCATTGTTAAATGCAATTCAAAGTAATGAAATTTTAATTTAGTATCACATTTATGCTGTCCACAGGAGGACATTATGTCACATTATGTCAAAATAAAAAGTGTCAGAGGGAAAAACAAGACTATTTTGATTTGACAGCTCATCAGCTTTTCAGGCTACAATCCATCAGCAGCTTCATACATCGCATCAGGAAAAGGAAAGCTATGACAGTAGGAAAGAAGACGCAGGAATATTTTAAAAACTGAACATTGAATCAGATTTCTGCACTGGTATTACACTACTTCCAGCAGTTATGTATCATTTTTTTATAAAAACATTTAAAACAGGTTGCATGGATTTTTCTTAATATTCATGGTTACTCTTGGAGCAAAATGACAAATGAGACATTTAAAGAGTTTCATAAGTGGCACTAAACATAGTATGTAATTTGATGTTTAGAATTGAAAGTGAAATAAAAATGTTCTCATACATAGATTTATAAAAATTGATTAGATTTTTGCTATACAAATGTTTCCCGTTGCAAGGCATACAGTACAATCTGACCATAAAGAATACAATGAGCTTAAAAAAAATTTAATGCTCATTTGCCGCTGTTCAATTTATTGACAAACTAAAGATGCACCAAATCAAGGATCAAGTCCTAATTGTCATTTTTCTTCTTTCGCTTTTCCTTTTTGCATTTCTTTTTTGTTACTACTTCTGTCTGTTCTTCCTCTTGTTCTCGCTGCTTCCTCTTCTTTCTTTTTTTATCCAAAACCTCGGTGTCTGTGATGTTATCTGCTTCATCGTCTTCATTAGGTGTGCGAGTAGGCGTTTCTTTATTTATCCTTTTCTTCTTTTTCTCTGACGAAAGGGCCACTGGGTCTTGTTTTGTTGCTGGGACACAGCACTCTTCCGCTGTATCCTCCTCTCTAGCTTGTCTATCTTTTTTCTTCTTCTTCTTTTTCTTCTTGCTGTCTGAGTCAGCATGCTCGACAGCAGGAACCTCAATCACTGGGGCATCCTCAGTTTCCTCCACCTTTTCCTCGTTGTCATCCTTTCGATCTTTTTTCTTCTTTTTCTTTCTTTTTTTGCTCTCCTCCATTTCGCTGGTGTCGGGAGAATCCTCTGTGGATTTGCGTGTCTCTGACTGGGACCGTGAGTTGCTGTCGATTTCAGGAGTGGAAGCGGAGGACCCGTTCTCGGCACGACCTTTCTTTAACTTCGCCATCCGCTGTGCGAAGTACTCCTGCATGGTCAGAGTACTGGTCACTGTGTTGTGTTCCGCCTCCGGGTTTGATGGACCATCCTTGTCATCGCTGTCCTGCTCTTTCTCCTCCTGAGAATCGGTACTGTTACTTGCCTGTGGAAACAATGAAATAAATCCTCAGATTAAAAAGGGACATTATGGACGTAGGTATTCTCCTAGATCTGATTCAAAAAAATCTTTTTTATATAGCATGGCTCATTTTTAGCTGTGCTTTAAATAAATCAAGTGTCAAAAGTATTTATGACTAATCAATGAATTAACATTGAGAAATACTAGAAATTATATCTGTATTGTATGTATTAATAAAACCACAAGCTCTTTAAATGGAACAAATAACGTAGGGTGTTACTTCAACACTGGAGATGTGACTGGGATCAGTTTTGATTTAATTAGACATCTTATAATGAAAAAAAAAAGAAAAGAAAAAAGTTGTCAACTTGCTTTTTTCCATAGTAAAAATTAACTCGAATTTCCACTCGATGTTTACCAAGTTAAATCCATCTTTACTCAAACTGCCAGGGAGATTGTACAGGGGAACGCACAATGGCAGACAGGGAGATTAATACGAACCGATTTAAGGCCCGACATGTGCTACTGCTTCATCATAAGTTAAATAGAAATATTACAATCCTGGTAAAATGACATTTTGCGTGAGGTATTCTAATACAATCTTTACACACATCTTACAGTTAAAGAAAACAAACCTCATTCAGCAGAGTGACATTACACAGGCTGTGTGTTGTACTCAGGAGACTTATGTGTCAGCTTAAATGTAACGACTACATTTGAAATTTTGAAAGGAGTAAAAGACTAAAGATAAAAAATGAGGTTGTAATTATAGACAAATTTGCAAGAAAGTGCAGAAAGCACGACCCGTCACACATGACACATGCTCGTGCATAAAAACAGATGTATATTGAAGCAGGACATGACAGTTAACAACAGGATTAACCTGTCTCTCACACCCTCATTACCGCTCCCAAATAACACACGGCACAATTTAAAGGGCATTAAAAGTTCGCTACGAGGAATGTTTTTAAATATGACACGCAATACTTGTGAAATGAATAAAAGAAATCTGCCCTTATTTAAATCAAAACCTTAACTTATCATCTCTGAAGAATATAACATTAACCACTGTAACACAATTCAAACTGTAGGTTATTATATACAGAATATATAATACCAAATGATACCAAGGTCCTTAATTACCTTACTGTATGAGCAAGACATTACTTTACCTGAATTTAAATCTGAAGTATTCGAATCCTGCTTTGGTTCATTTGTGAATTTTAATCTTTTCTTCCCAACTTAAAAACATTAATAACCTAAACTTTACATTTTTAACACTAACAATATTGTACACTTGTTTGGATAGCATGTCTCGGAGTGCTGCTTTAACATATACACAGATCAATCATAACATTAAACACAATAACATTATATACCAGTAAAATGGTGACGGGATAATCAGCATCCAGGGCTAACACATGTCTGATGGGAACAAAAGATTAAGCCAGTCCAGTCCGTTCTCAAAGTAAGCCAACGCAGAACACCTTAATGAAAATAGTAAATGATGGCTCACAAGAGAAAGGCACCAGAACACCCGGTGCACCACAGCCCGCTGCACATGGGGGAAAATCAGGCACCCGATCCGGCCTCCAAATTCTCCAGATCTCAATCCGAGTCGAGCACTCATGGCACACACCAGACAAACAAGTCCAATCCACCGAGGTCCCACCCGGCAACCAACAGCATCCAAAGGATCCACCGTCAACACTCCAGCACCAGACACCCCAGCACATTCCCAGAAGTCTTGTGTAGAGTCACACGCCAAGGGGCCAGAGCTGCCCCGGTGGTACATGAGGAAACTACACAATACTGAGAATCATGTTTTGCGTTGCAATGTTACAACTGATCTGTGTTTATCCTAAAGCAGTACACGGATTCTTCATCCTGAGTTTCATTTGAATGTATAGTATAATAAATATTACATTAACCTCTGTAACACGCTTCAAACTGTAGGTTATTACATACAGCATATATAACACAATGATAACAGGGTCCTTATAATTACCTAGTAAAACACTTCTAAAACACTAACCTTACTATATGAGACGGACATTACTTTACCTGAATTTAAATCTGAAGTATTCGAATCCTCCTTTGGTTTATTTGTAAATTTTAATCTTCTCTACACTGATGTTATTTCTTCCCATCTTAAAAATATTAATAACCTAACCTTACACTCAACAGTACCAGGTTCTCAATACATTTCTCATTTCATGCTTTTTTAGTCTTTACAGTCAATTTAAAAAATATAAATTTAAAAATAGCTCATCTAATAAGGTGATCATCTAATTTTTTTAGGCCGCTTAACAAAAATGGAGAAAAAAAAAAAAAAAAAGAAAAAAAAAGAAAAAAGGTCATATATTGATATTGCACAGAAAACAAAGATGTTCGGGATTCGAACAAATGAAGATGATCCCAGAAAGAGTCTTGAAGATATTTTAGCATTCATGTTTTAAAAATGCAATCTGTAAACGAGAGTAGAATGAAACTGAAACCTCTCTGTTCAACTCTACATGCTGCCGATTCACAGCAGGTCACAAAAGCGGCAGACACAATGACTATGTTGAAAAGACCACAGGAGTGCGCTTCAGATTAAACTGTACCCAGCCAACACTTAGTCACTGCAGCACCTCTGCCCCATTCGTCTTCATTTCGCTAATGGGCTGCTCAATGCATAATGATTTGGGGTGAAGAATACCCACTCTGAAGCTTGTGCTAAACAACAGCAGAGCTCTACATTATGTCACAGGCAGCCGTGAAAACGGCATTTTTCAAAACTCCCAACAAGGGACCTCGGGGTGTGGGGGGGTTGTTTATGTGCTCCTACTGTAAAAAGAGCAACGAACGTAACAAATGGAAACACTTTTTCTCGCCTAACAGACTAGCACTGCTACATGGGTTGAACAGATTAAAGCATGTACACTCATTTCAGTAGACAACATGCATGGCGGTCATGTGTGTGATTTATGCTCGCTCAAACCTAGCCTGAAATCTGAACTCGAGGTTTTGTAGACGAGCCATGAAAAGCCTCAAATAAAACACAATTAACACCATACTCACAGGATCTTCAGCCTCTAGAAATCTAAAACCTTTTTTTTTTTTTTTTTACTTTATCATGATTTGTTTTTATTATTGTTTTTTTTTTTTTTTAATCTTCATCATCTTAACTTGAAAATTTTATATAAAAGCGAACAAATGGGGAAAATCATATGTATTAAAAGTAAATTAGATCTTTGGGGGAGAATGAACAATATCAATAAAAAGCTTTTAGAAAATCATTTAAAGTGCATGTTTAAAAAAAAATAGAATAAAAAAAAGGTTTAAAACTTTAAGATGAAAATGACTACAAGTAACACAACACCCAAAGACTTCCTCTCTGAAGCCTCTCCCATGGTAGCACGTTTGTTGTCCATATGTAGTTACAGTGTTACGGATCACACCTCTTTCAATCTAACTGACCCCCCGATATACAAGTTGTAAAGCCTTAAAAGTACAACCTGATGCTTTATACGCTGCCTCGCCCAAAAACAAAATGGAATAGACTCTTCAGACCACATGAAATTTTTTATATTGTTCCAAAGTCTAATCTTTATGCTTCTTAACAAATTGAAGCCCTTTTTTCCCCCCGACTGGTCTTACGAACAAGTGATTGTCATGTCCTGTGAGTTCTGGTCACATTGTGTGTGTATGGAAATGCTTTAACTCTCACCAGAAAACATTGCTTTTGGATTTACTGTTGATTTTTTACCATGCAACTAAGTGTTCAATCGCACCTCTATCTCACCTATGCGGTTTGACTCACGGTGAGATGCGGTGTCTGGCACCGTGAGTCGCCGCGATTGCCCGCCGACGTTCCGCGAAGTTCTGTAAGGACCGCAAGCATCCAAAAGGACCGGCAAAAAAATTACACAAGTTTAATCTTTCGCGTGGAAAGATGGAAACGTACTCACAGCGGCAAAAACTCGCGGTGAATCATAATGAACTGTACTTACGGCCACCGCGCGAAACCGCATAGGTGAGATAGGGGTATAAGTGATCTCCATTCGGGTTTTTTTCTGACCACATTTCTTCCACAAAGCTCCAGTTCCGGTAATTTCAAATCTCCTTAGTTGTTTTCTTTGCTTGACGCAGCCCAATAATTTGACCACTGAGTTTTTTTTTGGCCAGGCAGTTTATTCGTCATTATCAAATATTTAAAAGTAGTTCAATAAGAGAAAAAGTGAAAAAAAAAAAAAAAAGTTTCCAGACATTTTTTTTCTCATGAAAAATCTTTAATTCTCAGTTTGCATGAAGGAGGAGTGAACAAGAAGTGATGAAGAAGTGATTGGGCTTGGTGAAATGTCTGGGGGGCATTTGATGAGTTTGAACTGTGAAATTGCTCTCAGGAGGAAGAGGAAGGAGGGAAAAAGGCAGAAGAAGAGGGATGGAGTGAGCAGGGAAATCCTCTTCATCAGAGGGCTGTGTGTGGTTGCGTATTCGGGCCCGCTTGGGGACCGCCATTAGCCTTATCTCTCTAATGGGGTGAGAGAAGTGCTGCTGGTTGCATTCCTTCGGGGACTTGTGGCATACACATACACACACATTCGGAGTCTGGCACAAACAAACAAAAGCAGAAACTCAGAGGCATGCTGACATACAGACAGGTAAAGCCCACCTTACATGACTGCGCTTAAGTGTCACAGAGATCCCAGCTGACAGAAAACAACTACATGAGAAAAAAAACAAAACAAAAAAAAAAAGCCATCTGCTTCTCCTTTTTAATGTCCGTCTCATCCTTCTCCCTTCATTCTCTCAATTTCTCCTCCCTTTCCATCTCCTTGACGCTCCTTTTGGCAACAGGGAGGCCCCAGGAAGAGGATGCGTTCTCTAGACTGTGTGCAGGACTCAGATAAGGCCCCAGCAGTGTGAGCCACTAGCTCTTTTCCTGCTCACCGCTCCCCAAGCACATGCTGCGCTGAGAAAGAAGAGGAGGAGGAGGAGGAGGAGGAGGAGGAGGAGGAGGAAGGCCCAGGAGAGCAGCAAAGGGATCTGGGACAGACATGGAGCCGAGAGCTGTTTAAAGAGCTCACAGAAACAAACAAACAAACAAATAAATAAATAAGCACGCCACGAATGCCAACACAGCGGCAGTGAGACCCAGGTGACGAAGAAAAGAGGCGTGTAGTTTTCGACATCCAAGCATTTTGCTTTTTCACGCCACCGTCTAAATTCGCAATTACAGTACTCTAATATGCTGCTGAAAACGGCAACAAAATCTCCCACTCTGTGCTATGTCACAGCTCCCCTAATTTATAAACGAGAAGCAATATCCCTCGCTGAATAAAGACTATGCTAGTTTAGCATCGCGAACGCTGTGTCAGCAAAGAGAACTTCTTGTGTCCAGGGACTAAAGACTGCATATGGTGGCGAACTACTGCAAAGATATAGTGCTATATTTAAGAGAGGGGATAAGTCGAGAGAGGTCTCGTGTTTTAAAATAAGATTCAAGCATATTGCACGATTCTTTCAAATTGTGTTTTCTTTAAAATAGAAAATGAGCATCAGCGTGACGTGATGACGGGACATCATTGTTTTACTTTTAACACCGAAGGCCCCCGTAACTGATGAGATAAAAGAATTTTGAAAGGACAAATATATTTGGCTGCATGCTTGACATCTTTTTAAATCATTCTCAGCCCAGATACTCGGAGCAAATCCTAAAAATAGACTATTTAACAGCAGGCACCCGTGTGGCACACTGTACAGGTTTTTACTTCCCTGGGCTGCTTTACTCACTCAATCAGGAGCTATATACGGAAAAGGTAGGGGAGCATTTAAGTCCTCCGAGAGCTGCTCTAGGTGTACGCCAACTAAACCTGAAACTGCTCCATTATGGGCACGAGCCAATAGATACTATCAGGACAATATTGGGAAGAAGGCTGATTGTGTGAGCATGCTCTCATTGTCCTGCCAGTATTATAAATTTGGTGGTGGTCTGGGTGTATGGATCGGCCCCAGATTACCCAGACTACCCTCCCTGATGAGGAGAGCGAGGCTGGCGCGCCATCCTTCATACCACTCATGTGGGTGGACAGCAAAACAGGTGGCGCCCACGCAATACAGAGCTCCGGCCGGCTTAATTGGGACCTTAACACCTCATATTACAGGATACTAAATGACCCTCAAATTATCGCCTCAAATACACCAACTGACTCCTTTATCCGACTTCCGTGTTTATCCTGTATGAATTTTTTCAATAAACGAAAACGGTATGTGACTGATGCTCGCAAATGTATGTGATAGGAGATCTTTAATTTCACTCCTTTTTTTCCCTCCTCCTAAAGATGTAAAATAAATGAAAGATTTAAATGAAAGGATAGAATAACTTCAGACAAGGTCGCTATCAAACAACTGGGAGGATAATGAATGGAAAGTAATTTCACGTGACATTAAACAACGTGACGACAGAGGATCGAGATTCCTAAGAAGAGGCTTGGCTGCGGTCTCGTCACCACTTTAAAAAACAAACAAACAAACAAACAAACAAAAAAAAACATTCATAATAAAACACTTAAAACAGATTAGGCTAAAACGCATAATTAGACCAATTTACAACAAACACAATTAAACCAGAGAGGTTAAAATAAATAAATGAAAAGAGAACAAAACAAGACAAAAGAGCTTAATGCTAAAGCTGCGTCTCCGGAGACCTGGATTAACTTCTCACCAGAAACAAATGACCATAACACTCTGCATAGGGCATCATCACTAAATTCTGCTTGCTTTACATTGTAAAGTGCTCGCCTTTCCATGCCCCCCAAGGAGCTGGTGTGTCAGCCCCAAGATGGAGGAGGCGCTGTTTTACTCTCCACGCTGCCGTGATTTATTCGATTAAAAAAGGGCAGTGATTAAACATGAGCCGGGGCCTCCGGAACAGCAGCAGCTCGGAGGAGTGGCAGGCAGTTAGCTTCCTTCGCTGTGCTGTAATCACCCTGCCAGGGCAGACCTGCCCAGTCATGCAGCTACCGCGCCACACGGCTATTCCTGTTACCGCGCGCTGCCTTTTGTTTCCCTCCACAGAAGCACTAATCTGTACGTGTCAACAGATTGGCACAGCCAGACAGCCATTGGTGGTGGTGGTGGTGGTCGGGGGAGGGGATTTCAGGGGCATGAAGAGCAGGGAAGGGCAGGACGGGGCGGTTGTCAGTTTGGCCTGTTTCTCTATTATTCCATGGTGGCAGAAACAGAGCCCTGTCAACAGGCACGAGGGAGGCCACACTTTTGTTTAAGGCAATTAGATGTTATCTGATATTAACGCTCCCTGACTTCAAACAAAACACAGCGTTCGGGGGTGAAGCGGTCAGAAGGCAATCGCCGAACGTGCCGACTAACATGGTTGCGTTTGGGTTTAGTTTACCTTAGTGTCTGCTCATGAGCTCACGACGAGACACCGCGGCAGTCAACTTAATAGGCGTCTAGTTTCCTGTAAACTGCTTTAGCCTTTAGGCATTACATGCACGGTTTTATTTACATCAAAACACTATAAATAAGAGTTCACTAGGGTGACTGAAAAATTCAATTGAGGCAAAGAAGAGAGCGGGAATTTGAAAATTAAACCGATGCCAACGTTCGCTTTTGATACTGTTCAGTGTTTATGAGGAAAACTTCAGGAAATACTGCAAAGGAGAAAGCAATCTCAAGCGAACATAAGTGTTTAGGAGAATCTGCCTCAAAACTGTAAATGCTTCAAAACTTCAAAACAGAAACGTGCTGAGATATTTATACTACATGAGATATTCAATATAAGGAGCTGCACAAAAAGTTTGCTGCTTAACTTTATGTACTGTATAGAAACTGTAGCGCAAGATGCCAATGTAATTTGATAATACCGTTTGGTACCGTAAAGGAGAATCATAGTCCCTCCATAATAACTCCTATTTCATTAAATAACAAAAACACGCAGAATTTTCTTCTGCTCTAGCAGGCATTGGTGATGGGAGCAAGACTGTTTCCAAGTTTCGCCTCGTCAGCAAACAGTCAGTGGGCATCCCTCTGGCGTCCAGCGATCGCTCCTCACTGTAAGCAGCCACGCCGATGCGGATGCGCCCCGTTTGGGGATGCGGTCGCATCAGGGGAATGGATGAGTGAGTTGTTGGACGATTCTTCAAGAGGACGGGCGTGGGTGGACCATGAGGGGATACAGGTGCCACCCGCCGGTCCTGCTGCTTTGTGTCAGCATTGGCGTGGGAGCGAGAGAGGTCGCCAAGGGTTAGCGCAAATCCCTGGACACAAGCTCAATGGGCGAGATCAAACTTCCTTAAAGAAAAAGAGTGGGAAGTCCAGGTAGAGTCGAACATACGCTTAAAAACAGAATTCTGATTTAGAACAGAATACGCCCCGTTTTAAAATGAAGATGTATTTAAGGCAAAACAAAACAAAACAAAAAAAAAAGAAGATCCGCAAGCAACAGGTGGCCAAACACAAACAATCTGAAATAAACAGAACGTCATCGATAAGCTAAACACATTACATCATATACACTTAATACAAATATGGTCCAACTGTTTTGATTTGACAGAGAGTGTGCATTTTTTTTTATATATATCTTTTTAAATCAATCCATTAATGAATTAATTTCTAAACATGCTATTTGACTAGTTTTCTTAAAATTCAACAAACCTTTACACTAAGCTACCGTGTAATCCAGATAACTATTTTATATACACAAATGAAATGATGAGAACCACAAACAAAAATTCCACAAACAGATGAAATTGCAGCGAAAAAAATAAAGAAAGAAACCAAAAGTGTAGGACTCGATGATCCAGCTTTGACGCACGCAGCAGTGGTAAAAAATGACTAAGTTTGGTTGATGTATGAAGCAGGCGGGAGTCCATTTATCAGCAGGCCCTCAGCGGTCGCCCGCTAGGGTCCCTCAAGTCACAGGCCGCAACGCTCTCCTTTTGACTGATTAATTAGCCAATCACGGGACATTTTTCACCAGCGGCAGTAGGGTTTTATTTCAGCTAATGCTGAGGCTTGGCTAACCGCGCCACGTTCAAGCAAACTCGGCTCTTTCTTTCAAGCCCGCTGGAGTGGAGGGGGGGGGGGTGCGAGAGAGGGCTGCGGGAGATAAATCAAACCCACTCCTACATCCCTACACCCCATGCTGCAGCCTAACTAAACCTCCCAAGGGAGCGAGAGAGGGAGAGAAAGAAAGAGACTCGAAAATGAAGCAAAGAAAGAAACATGGTTTAAAAAGATATGACGATTGAGAGCTAGCCGCTACCGCTTCCTGCTCATTCACACCGCCTCCATGTGGAACTAAATGCGTGTTCCCCTAAACATCCTCACAAACAATGACTGTTTCCAAAACTATCAACTGTTTCATTTCAAATACACAGAGCATCCATCATTGCTTAGTGTCTTCCTGAGATGAGCAGGAACCCCTAGTGTGAAATGCTCAAGATGTTGTGCCTGTACAAGGAACAACAACAAAAAAAAGAATAAAAATCGCAGAGCTCAGCACTTGTGACAAGAGCAAGGTGATGGAAAGAAAAAGTTTACACCGCCACAGTCATTCCAGAGCTCTGTGTAAAAACTTTTTTACCTGATCCAAACTCCACACGGGGGGAAATCATTCACTGAGAATATTCCTCAAAACCTGTATACACTTGCTCCTTGATGAGAAATCACTGCAATAAGTAAGCTACAGGTTAATTCATCTGGATTACCTTATATATTTATTACTCTGAGATCAGTTTTCTCCTACATTTTCAAGGGACCAGTTTTGTGCTGCTGCCACGTGATTGGCTGATTGGATAACTGCATGAATGTTCCTAATAAAGTGGACATTCTGGATTACTGGTGATTCCACCAAAGAAAGGAGAAAACGTACATGGGAAAAAGAATTTTCCGTCTGTAATTCGACACACTTCCAGGTCAAACAGCCCTGCGTGTTCATGTGGTGATTGCAGGGAGTGAAGAGAGGAAAAAGTGAACTGCAAATGATCCGATGTGACGTTGGTTAATCTCGTTTCAAAAAGTAAAAGTTGTACTCTGGGAGGCATGGCTAGGCGACTCCACTTACATGAAAAAAAAAAAAAAAAAAAAAAAAAAAGGGGGTACATGACCTGCTATTTATT
>JAQQZT010000020.1:5378653-5389107 GCA_030068275.1 Clarias platycephalus | reverse complement strand
ATAATAATAAACCTATGAATTTATGTTCTAATATAATATTTGATAGAGATTATGTGAGGGGGGGCAATCCGTGGCAGGGGGGCATTTTAGCGCATAACACCGGGACTTGCAATTAAATTTCCTGTGAATGAAGGTGTAAAACATTTACAGAAGTACAGTAGTTGAGGTAAAACAAACGAATGATGCAAACGTTCTAAAGAAGGCCGCATGCCGGTGAATGATATCACTGGTGGCTCGGAGCACACCGCAGCCGTTCGCCTGAACAGTCAGCGGGTAGAACAGCTGATCCTTCATAAGAAAATCTACTGAAAAATTGTCGGCAACTTGCAGACGAGACGCATCTGTCTGCGGGAAGTGCACACACAATCGTTCACCAACACCACTTGGGTTCAACTCCACCTAGATCCGAGCCATTTCAAAACGGGGCGAATAAGGCGTTCTTAAAAGGCCAGAGTTTTAGACGTGAAGCAGGCAGTCTGATCATGGCTCCAGCGTACTGAGTAAACTTTGATGACTTTATTGTATTGCTGGTAGTTTGTGAGCAATCATATATACCGCAATACACTTCCTGTACAAATGGCAACGCATATCCTTCCGCAACTGGCAGAGCTGGCGACCGAGAATTAGTTTCCTTCACAGAGGTGAAAGTACTTTTAAATTCTTACTGGTACTATATAACCAAAAGGTGAGGAGACTAAACAATGGAGGAGGTGAACAGTCCTGTAAATCTCATAAAACTTCTCTTTATTATTATAAAACCTCCAGTTATTCCGCTTTAGAACACACTCGGCTAACTCACTGTCCAGGGTTGAATCCCAAATAGTGTGAAATTGGAAAGCTAGTGCACTGTGTTCCATCAAGTAGTGCACTTGTTCAGGGATGAACATCAAGGTGCTATTATACTACTATTATATCAGCGGAATCCAATCCAGTCCAAAGAGATTACTTAGTTGGATCTAACTGTAGTATAATTAGGAAATATTTTGTATTTTTCTCTGATAGACGCTTGTACAAAGCAAATGCAAATCTCAAAACAGATTGGTTCAAAGGACTTGATGAGAGATCTTCATTTTTCTTTTTTAATGACCAGCTACAGGAGCCACATATTTCAAACCAAATGAGACAAACTTGCATTGCCACTGTTATTATTAGACGATCACGCTAAGACTAACGCTTAAACATACCGACATGATCATAATACATGATACAAAAGGATCTCCACTGGTTACATGCAGCATCAGCAAACCAAGTTAACTCGAAAAGTCTTCGTAAGCCCCCAAAACAACTTAATCCTCACAACTTCAAACTAACTTCCCAGGGGGTTGAGTTCTCAGAAATGATTTTTGTTCATCACTTCCTGTGCCCTGCAGGACAGCCGCGAACACATTTCCAGTAACGCTGCTCGGTCACTTGCTGACTGCAGTAGTGTACCTGATGTGACCGTGGTAGAGGAGGACAGAGCAGGGATGTTGAGCCGTTAATGGGATTTCTGCACTTTCCCCTGAACTGTACGCCATGACACGGCTAATCGTAAGCTCATGGCCTGCCGCGAGCGACTCACACCACCCGGAGCAGGTCAGCAGTGCTTACCGGGTGAGGAAAGTGGAGTGCGCAGGTATCAGGAATATTTCCCAACAATCACACCAAAAAGTTTGACTTGTATCTCTCTCAAAGAGGAAAAAAAATGTTCAGAGCTGTGCCTCTTCTTATTAGACACAACATACGACACAAAGAATTTAGAAGTTCGAAACGTTTATCTTACCTCATCCTGTTTTCTCATCCGTTCGGCTCTTTTACCGAAGATGCAAGCGAGGTCCGTTTCACTGCGACTGGACAGATCCTTTCCTATGAGAGAAGGTTTAATAAAATAAAAAATAAAAAATAATAAAAAAAGATCATGTTTATGGATTTCCAATATCATAATTTATATGTGTATGCTTTCGCACTTCCTAGTGTTGTAATTCGTTACTAATATTGGACACTTTGTGCTTTGATACAACCGGACTCATTAGCTTTCATGTTAGAGCATCCTGACGTGGGCATACTTTAAAAAAAAATTATAATAAAAAAATAAAAAACACTGAGTGCAGTTGTTGCAGGGGAGGGGGGAAAAAAAAAAAAAACTTCTACTTAAAAGTCTTATGTTTATCATTTACATCATGAGACTTTCTTTAACATGAAAAGAAAACGTCTCCGTCTGGAAGCTGTTGACAAATGAGTATTTTTCTAAAGGAGGTTCGACTGTGTAAATTATTGATTTAAATGGACAAGGGTCGCGGGACAGTTTTGAACTCCTGCCGAGAGGAAAGGTTTTAAAGGCAAGAGAGGACTCGCTATGTGGTCACAGAGGATGGAGCGGACGAAGAAAAACAAACGGTGCATGGGCGGCCCCCGCCTCGCGCCTCCCGCTATCCAGCAGCTCAAAGGCTCCAGGAGAGTGCAGGCGCCCGTCTCGGCCTGCAGGCCTGTTCGTCCAGCTGCATCCTTTTCCTTAAAGCAGCTCCTGATAAGACTGCGTTATTTATTGCTCTAAGCGCTTTTGCTCTCTGCCTTTCAAAGGCCGAGACCTTGCCTCCCAGTAACCAAGTCGTCCTGCGAGCATGCTAAACGAAACTCTAAAAAAGCTGCCTCTAGATCTAGTGGAAATCAAATAAAGCCCAAATATGAACTCGACATTTCCCACTGATATCCATCAACATGCCGAAGCCCACGCTGATGGCGCGTTGGCAGCGAACGTGCTATGACGGGATGATGTGCGGTTCTCAAGGTCACAGTTGAGTAGGTGATGAGTGCCGAACCAGATTAGCAAATCGCACCGGCCTTTTAGGATGTACACGCTAATCTGACAACCAACAAACTAATTGCCTGCCTCAAAAATCACCAAGATATTATCTGGGCTTCACTCTCACATTTCAAAGGAGAGACATTTTGTAACACAAATCTTTTCTTTCGCACGTGTGGTACATTCTTGAACTGACAGAAAACGATCGCTGTAAACGGAGGGGCGTTTCTTTAACTGAAAGAGCAGTCGATGTAATTACATTCGCCACATACAGTATGATGAAGACTTACCAAGCCCTTTGAGAGGGCAAAAAAAAAAAGAAAAGGCAAAAATCAGGCCAATTATTTAGCTAACAGTCCAAAACTGGTTTATCCATCTACTCTGTAATGGATTGGCCTACTCATTCACAGGGATGATAAAGTGCTGTAGTTCAGCGTGCATCAAGAACTCCCAGATCTCTTGATAAATGGACGGCCAATTAAATCTGGGTTACTGGTTTACACTGCTAGTGCCTTTAGTGAGCATAGGAGATGCCAGTGCCTTTCCCCAGAGCTGAAATGCATCAACTGCAAAAAAAAAAAAAAAAAATCCACGTGGAGCAGGATATAACCAACATGATCAAGATGGAAGGTAGTTTGCAATAATCACCTGCTTCATATTCATGGACATTTAAGCAACTTTTTTTTTTTTTTTTTTAACACATTAGACCTCAAATTCGGCCCTCATGACCATCAGTCTATATATATATTCCTCCGAGATTGCTCAAGAGATTACAGCTCCACATTCCTATTTCTGCCCAACTAAAACTTCTACGCATCACAGAAGTGCACTAAGCCTCGGCAGATACGGCATCACATCACATGGGCACCTGCTGAATGCCACCTGCTCACATATGTAACAGGTTTATCTTGGCTAAATCCCTGATCTGAGACTACATAACACAGTGCGACCAAAACCATGCCAGGAGACACGGACATGATCCTGGTGCCTTTCCAAAAAGTGAAATCTAATGACAAATCCGATCTAACACGCTACTCAAGGATAAGATGCCGCTTAAAGCACTGGACTCTACAGAAAAGAAAAAAAAAACTAGCTATTAATCAGTCAGTTCAGTGTAATGTTAGAAATTGATTGCTAGGGAACCACATTTGCATCGATGGTAACCGGGACACGAAAAGCTGAAGTTCTGGTTCTGCTCTGTAGTTTTAATCCCAGCAGCAGGACAAGCTCTGACATCATGTTATAAGAGCTGTAGGCAACGAAGGTAACAGAAAAATGATCGCACACAGACCCGATAAATAAGGAAGGGACTTGAAACCTGAGTATTAGTGCTTTCAGGGGGGTAAACTCTTCAACGTAACTGAGAAAAACAGCCTCAGTACCCTGTTTATTAAACCCATCAACGCACTTTAACCTTCAAAACACACTGTGACAAAGGTTTCCAATCCATGACCATGAACAGTCAACGTGTACAGAGGTTAGCGAAGCGGTCCCAAGCCTGAGGCTCAAAAATAAGTTTTGTCTAAGGTCATGCACTCATTTAAGTGATCTACCTTTGGGAACATCCACTTTCATCCTGTCTGTACGGACAACAAATGTCAGTCTCAAGGCTAAACAAAGTGCCTGAAATCATGACAACGACGGCAGCGTACTCCCGGTCCAGCAGTTATCTGCGATGCTCATTAGGTGGTGATTGAGACCATTTTAAACCGCAAATGCATCAGCCAGTGCTCTTCACAGGAAACAGGAAGTTGTGCTTTTAAGCTGTGTGCAGTGGTGACTTGAGTCGATAAAAGATGAGAGACCTTTTATCCACATTCCTGGCATTTTTCAAAAACATCAAGCCAAGAGGGGAATTTTCTGTTTTTTCAAGTCAGAAATGTTAAGCATGACCAGGGCCAGAGTGCCCGTGAGCTTTTTCTTTACAGATCTGAACATTCCAATTAGACATCGGATCCAAGCGGTCAAAAATAGGAAAAGATTTAGCGCTTCGAAAATGAAGCTGGTGAAGTCAGAGAAGCCCGGGCACGTTCCGAAGGTGGGTTTAAGCCACTCCTTGGTTAAGTTGACCTCAGTGTCACGGCAGGCTGATCTACTGCAGCACTGACCCATGAGCATTGCTGCTACTCCTGCCAAAGACAGCAAGTCATGAAAGCACTTAACCTCTGAGGAACATATTAATAAATACACAGGCATTTATTTCAGGAACAAGTCTAGCTAAGGTTTAGAGTATCTGTTCAAACAGATCCAAAGATTAAAAACAGTTTGAAAACCTTTGGCACAGACAAATATTTAATAAGTTCTACTGTGTCATTCTGAAAAATAGGTTTCTCTGAACAAATACCGTCCTGGGAAAAAGTCTTGAGCATCTCATTTTTTCATATTTTGCTTCCAAAAACTCAGACCTTCTTGTATTTCTTCAGGAATAGTTCTCCAAGCTTCCTAAAGGACTATTTGTGGCAAGTTTTTGTCTCTTACTTTCAGGCCCGGTACCTGAGCAGGTTCAGAGGAATGCGTTTTTATTTTGTTAAGCCACACAGTGACCTATGAATCATTCAAGCATTTAAAAAACATCTAACTCAAGACATGAACCAGTGAGAAACAGGTGCAGATGACAGATGATCAGGCCGGTGATTAGTATACTGGTGATGCTGAGGGTTTGGAACAGACGAGAGGGGAAATGAGGTTGATGCTGAAGTCGTCACATAAACAACCAAATTTTTTTATAGATTTTTTTAGCCGCTTTGCTGCCTGTTACAGGAAGAAAAAAAAAAAAAAACTGTTTTCTTTCATTTAATCTACATAATTTAACTAAATTTCATATGAAAAAATGACAGGTGTCTCAAGACCAGTATCTCAACCAGAAATTTCGATTCCCCTGAAAAATCTTCAAAGCTTTATATTTCTAATCCAATCCATTAATGGAATGGTTTAGTTTTTATTTAATAGGAGATCGAGTAATGACGGCCTCATCCACATCAGTACCTAACCTCAGTAAAATTATTCAACACGAGCTTCATCATCACCACCACTTCATCATTTACTGCCATTACTAAAATCTGTGGTTAAATAATCACTTGTTTCATTCAATCAATTCTGTTGCCTAATGGCTAGATTTTTTCTTATCAAGTCATTTAAAGCTTTCTAAAACAAATATCTGAGTTCAAACTCAATTTATTGAGAATTGAATTGAGATTGAAGTAAAAATCTATTACGTTATGTATTTAGATTCTTTTATATAGCAATTAATGTATCACCACACTTAAACTGACAAAAATAAAAAGATTAAATATATTTTAATTCATACGTTTCCATTTAAAGTGGGTAAAATATCTGTTCCTCTATACAGGTGGCACACACTAAAATATTCACACATGGGCAGGCAGCACAGCATCCTGTGTGGTACGAGTGAATTATTTGCCTTAGAAATAACAATTATGCCGGATGACAAGTGTTGTGTGATGCTCGGTTTATTTTGTTTAACTATAGATTTTAAACTCTGCTATTTAAAGGTATTTGTATTGTTCTACTTATAACAAAGTAGATACGGTAACGTTATAAAGAATAGGCTTGTTCAGCTCAGTTGTAAAACTGTTGAATAAAGATTTCAAGGTATTAAGCCTAGCAATGCGCTTAATAGTTAATCGTTTTTTGACTTAAAAGTTTTTAAAACTGTAACAAAATAAATAAAATAAAAAAAAACATCGAATTTGAACATTTATAAACCTGTGACACTCACGCACTCGCAATACAAGAGGAATCGGCACCTAGGTATCGTGAGAATATCATATCGGGTTTTGCCTGGTTATTCCCATCCCTAATAATTATATCTACTGATTATATCCATTTCTCTGCAGCACATATCTAACCAACAGCTGTATTGTTATTCACTGTGTTCCAGATCTTGATGCAGACTGATTTCCAAATTTGATAAAGTGATAAGTGGATTTCCAAGTCTCATGTGTATATGCTCAAAATTGCTTAAACTTTAATCATTATATTCTGTTTCCTATTCATAGATGGTTTTTTTAAATATTTTTATTTGACAAAAGATTACAATGTAATAATTGACACATTTTCGCGATTTAAACTGCGATATGTTACTATTAAATGTACCACTTTGTATTCAAATCTATTTATCAAGGCTCAAAATTAAGGCACAAATGATCTTGCTAAGTGGCAGTTTGCAAGTAATTATTTAAAACCTTAAAGGTATTTTCTTTAAAGAT
This sequence comes from Clarias platycephalus, assembly GCA_030068275.1. Taxonomy (NCBI): domain Eukaryota; kingdom Metazoa; phylum Chordata; class Actinopteri; order Siluriformes; family Clariidae; genus Clarias; species Clarias platycephalus. Next base: position 5,382,096 of record JAQQZT010000020.1, on the reverse strand, counting down.
ACAAAGCCTTCAAATTGACAAAGTCTATTTAAAATCCTGACTATGTGTATATTAACTGTAAAAAATGCATTTTTTTGCGATTAAATAACTGCACGGGTTTTTTCAAATTGCAATTAATAATAATGCAAAATATGCAAATTGTGCAGCATTAGCGGAGATTTATTTTAACATCTACGGAGCCCTAAAGCTCTTTCCCATGACTACAGAGTGTAAATTATGGATTCTTTTATTCATATTAACAGGACATCATTTTAACCAAATATTTCAGCTCATAGCTGTGGCAGCCTAACCTTTGGTGAACTTCATGTAATGGACCCTTTTTTTAGACGTCTTCGATTTCTCCTCCAAACTGAAACCTTGTGCCTGCTCTGGGGACGGCTCTGCGCACACAGAACAACGAAAACAAAATTCCAGAATAAACTGCAATCAACATCAAATCTTCATAATCACAAGAAATAAAGAAAGAAATAAAACCGCAGTGGAATTCTAGTCCTTATAACAAAGTATTAAAGTGCTCTAAAAAAAAAAAAAAATCTTAGCACAGATTTTATACGTTTAAGTGCAAGCAGTTGTGATAACTTTAAGTGTAAAAACAGAAAAACTACACAATGTGACTGCTGAGCTTTTCTGTCGTACAACAGCACCACCTAGTGGTATTTTAAAAAAATGGAAATTAAAGTGGTGAACTATAACCTCTGTTAATTATAAAGCCTTGATTATTCTGAATATTTTGAACGACATTAACCACCAGAAGTAGACTGACTCTTAACAGCAAATTAGCAAACACATGTTACCTTCACTGTTCTGTCCATGGCAGTTGTTCAGTTCAGCAAGGAGCTGATTAAAATCATCCTGATGGGCAATCCAGTTGTCCTGGAAAAACACCACCACACCGATTATAATGATTCCGTCACTCAAAGCGTTAAAACAAAGTTCCTGCACAGCTCAGTGCTGGCTCTCACCTCGTGGTTGACTGCGGTGCCCAAACCCAAGCTATTGTTCTTCACTTTAACCTTGATGTGCTCTGTAGCACCCTGCTCACTTTTGCCAAGACCCTAAGAATAAGGAAAAAAGTCAGAAAAAAGATAATAAATAGGCACTCAATGTGCAGTACATATATAAGAATAAAACTGAGACTAAAATCAGACAGAGCACAATAAATAAATCTAATGCTAAAAGAAATAGCAATAATATTAACCAAAAATATAGAGAACAATACATTGATGAAATGATAAATTCAAGCAATGTTTTACGTTGTTACTAACGTCCCGGCGGTAACTCTAAATAAACTTCTCTGCAGCGGAGGTAAGTTTTAGTCTTGCTTTCCAGGGAAGGTCTTTATGAGTGCCAGCTTCATCATGGTGTTTTGCAAATGCACTTGACAATATAGTTCTTACAGGAACTATTCCAGAGCAGCTGACCTTCGTGTATTAAAATAACAACTGACTCTCATCGCTGTTGCTTAATTCCATATGTGGTTTTGAAATCTCCAGTAATAAAATAAAAATAAAATCACTAAAGAAAAAGCATGCACAGCACCACAAACGACTCTGTTAGTGTCTACAAAGATATGGCAATGTAGAGTGTATGTCTATGAATATTTAGAGGATGTTTTTGGAAAAGAAAGAAAGGAAAAAAAAAAAAAGGAAATAATTACAATTTTACTACCCTAAGTATGGAGACTTCATATAATACAGAGAAAGCATGTAAAAGTGAACACCATTGACAGTGGTTAATCTTCTTTTGACATGTCATACAAACCAAACCCTTTGTGATTAATCACTTTAAAAATCTATCAGGCTGGGAATGGTCAGTGGAACACACAGAAGAACCTGACCAAAAGTATGCTGGCTTGATACCGTCCTAACAGACACCAGCATGAGAATGAGAGACCTGAAGAAAGCGGTCTAAGAAAGGAAGGCATGAAGGATACAGGCCTATGAAGTAGCCAAAAGTGGGACACAACGGAAAACGCAATGAATGCAAAAGTGAAATGTGCATGCACAAACCCTGAGTAGGACAGAAGTTTATTCAGAACACTCACATGAAGGAGAGATGGCGGCAGATGGTGTCTCAAAACTTAAATAAGTAAAATTTGTATATTTTTGCATTTAAGGTAATCAAATGTTGCAGTTCCTCTATTATCCTACAAGGGCATGCTAAACTACTTCCACATTAGCAGGCAAACAGCGTATGTCTGGTAGGAGGAAATTATTTGCCAATTTAGTTTAAAATTGTAATAAAACAAAACCAAATTAAAATAATAACAATGGTGAACCGGTATTTTTATTTATTTTTAAACGAACAGAATCGCTATATAGATTGAATCTGCACCTCACGAATATTACGGGTCAAAGGTTGTGTTTTTGTGGACTTCTTTTTAAAAAATATGGCTGCTTGACAGAAAGGCCTTACTTATAAGCTATCTCATTTTTAACATTGATGTTCTCATTTTCGGTAGAAGGATGCTGAGGTGGGAACTGTCAGGTAGGAGGTCTAGTGGAAGACCAAAGAGGAGATTTATGGATGCAGGGAGAGAGGACATGAAGTTAGTTGGTGTAAGAGAAGAGGATGCCGAGGATAGGGTTAGATGGAGGCAGATGATTCGCTGTGATGACCCTGGAAAAGGGAACAGCTGAAAGACAAAGATGATGTTCTCATTTTTCCCTAAAGTATTTGATTGAAACGGTCTACACACTTGTACTAATCAGCACTGTAGCATCCTCCTACACACCCCCATTTAGACCTCCACAGAAATCCAGGGGGGTTATGAGGTTGCAGCCCCACACTCCTGACCCCCCCACAGAAGAGAAATCATGTTGTTCAACTCAGGCTCCTCATATTACTAAAGAATGCCACCAACAAAGACGTCCAAGTACGGAAAAAATAAAACAATGATTCAGTAAAGGAAAAAGGTAAACTTTTTTTTTTTGTATGATTTCATTTCATACTCATGCACTGACATTTTCATCTCACATTCTGCTTGTTTGTGATAGATTATTGCTCCTGCCCTTCCCTTCCACTTATTTTTAGAAACAAACAAAAAAATAAATAAATTCTACAACAACGCTAGAGATCTCAAAACCATGAAATAACACATTTGGAATTAAGCAACAAATACAACAGTCAGTTATTATTTTATGACACAAAGGTCAGTTGTTCTAGAATAGTTCTTGCAAGAACAGTATTGTCAAGTGCATTTCCAAAACTAATCAAACACCATGATGAAACTGGTGCTCATAAAGACCATCCCATGAAATCAAGACCAAAACTTACCTTTACAATGTAAAAGAATTACAAGGTCTATATACACTGATCAAACATAACATTCGGACCACCTGCCTAATATTAAGTAGGTCCCCGTTTTGCAGAGGTGGAAAGAGTAATAAAATTTTGTACTCAAGTAAAAGTACTGTTACTTTAGTGAACTTTTACTGAAGTAC
>JAQQZT010000020.1:5364386-5378553 GCA_030068275.1 Clarias platycephalus | reverse complement strand
TTCAAACAAAACATACTTAAGTAAAAGTAAAATTACAGATTTTAAAACTACTTTAAAAAGTAGAAGTACACAAAAAACCTACTCAATTACAGTAATGCGAGTAAATGTAATTCATTACTTTCCACCTCTGCCTTTTTGCCATCATTACAGTGATGTACTGTGTGTTTTGACACAACCAGCATTAACCTTTACATTCATTCTCATCTACACTAGCTCTTCTATTGGATCGGACCTCATGAGCCAGCCGTCACGCCCCATGTGCATCAGTGAACCTTGGCCACCTGTGAACTCGCGACAGTTATGCCTTGACCACTGCAGACCAGAAACATCCCACAAGAACTGCAGTTTTGGAGTCGCTCTGACTCAGTCCTCTAGCCATCACAATTTGGCCCTTAATTCTCAAATAAAAAATAAATAAATAAAAAAAGGTCACTCATTTCCTTATACTTGCCCACTTTTTTTTGCTTCAAACACATCAACTTCACTTGCTGCCTAATATTATCCACCCACTTCCGGCCGCCATTGTAACAAGCTATTGAAAATGTAGTGACTGTGAGAAGGACCAGATTGTGATGGCTAGACAACTGGATCTAGTGATGGGTCGTTCATGAACGATTCGTTCTTTTTGAACAAATCTTTAACGTGGCTCAGAAGAACGAGTAGTATCAGAGAGTGATTCGTTCATTTTCTACCGGGCGCGCATGCGCAAATCATAGCAAAACCCCCGTAGGTTATGTACAGCAAACAGAATTGAGCGATTCTTTCTTAATGACTCTTCTAGTCCGAGTCGTTCGTTCTTTTGCCACGTGACTCCCACAGACGCTATGCGGTGCATTCATTCGGTGCAATAGATTCAAAAGAATGAACGAGTCAGACTAGAAGATATGAGAGGTGAGCTACACATTCTGTTTTATTATAATATGTCCTTAGCTGCATTGTGATATTTTCATTACTGGAACTATAGCCAAAATTTGTAGTGTGTAGACATATTGGGGGTCTTTTTTATTGAAAATGTAACATTTTATGTCATTTCTTATCAAAAGAACTAAATGACTCAAAAAAGATTCGTTCATTTAGATGAACGAGATTCAAAGAACCGTGTGGTGTAAATGTGACCTCAGATGCAGCAGGTGATTACCTTCCCTTTAGACCAGCCCATTCTCTCCAGCATCTTCTGGCCGAACTTGGAGTCGTCATTACTCCACGCGCTGTTCCTCGGGTCTACAGACCACTTCTGCTTCTTGCGAGCTAAAACAACCAACAGGACAAAACACCAGGTATTCGTCGGCTTATCACTATCAACTGTGACAACGCGTGCTTTAATAATCACGAGCTTGATCTTCTCCTAAACTCAGTTATCCACTGACTCTCCATATCCTAAGATCAAACACCAGCACTGTTAGCATCCATGCTAACACATGAGCAGAACGTCAGAAAAACAAACGCTCAGCGGTTACAAATAAAACCATACATGCTGCTGTACATCATACACCCATTCCCTACCGACATAACAAAAAGGAAGAAATAATAAAAGCAATAAATGTATAATAAACTATGAACTCACGCTCAGCAAGCATGGACATCTTGGGGTCCTGGAACACATGTGCCGAGTCAGAGAGGCTGTCCTTCACTGCCTGACTGAAAATAAATAAATAAACGCGTGTATCTTGTTTTATACACAATTTCTGCCATAACAGAAACTTTTTAGAGTAGAATTTATTTGTAAAATGTTTTGTATAAAAAAATCACATATACGTTTCTATATCTTTTAGACAAGATTATTTTACGTTTAATTCTATTACTGGCTCTAGATGAACACTAGGTGGTGCCAAAGTATATATATATATTTTTTTACTTATTGTCTTTTCAACAATTTAATATTCATATTTTAGTTTAAATATGTTTACCTTAGGGTATATATTTCACAGACCCTCTCATGTCAGTAATTTTCAGTTCTTTTATTTTGTCTGTTTAATGGGGCTATAGAGATTTTATTCCTTTTACTTTTTATTATTATTATTATTATTATTATTATTATTATTATTATTTCCACTGACAGACCATGTAAGGCTTAAGCTGATATAGAAGCTTATTTGTTTTTTGAGTTTTGGAACAATAAAAAAATTATGAATAATAAATATTAATTTCCCATAAAATAATAATAAGAATAACAATAATAATAAACATACCCCTGCTGCTTTTGTATTCCCTTATTAAAAATGTTTTCGCTGTCACGAATGCACTGCTGTCTTAATTTCTTCATCAGAAGTGAATCTTTGTCATCATAGGGCTGCTTTCAGGGGACCAAACAGGTGAAATTCCGATGGAGCAAGATCAGGACTATAGGGGGATGCTTTAACACCTCAAAGTGAAGTTTCTGCAGTGTTGACAGTGTGGGCAGACATGCATCATCATGCGAGATCACAATGCCCTTGGATAACAGTCCTCTGCGTTTAATCTGACGTGTTTAAAGCATCTCACTGTAATGAGCACTGTTGATTGTTGAACCTTTTTCCTGATAATGTTCCAATACTGGACCTTGTGAATCCCAGAAAAGCATCAACTTTCCAGCTGATGGTTCACTTAACTTTATCTTGGTTGGCGATTAAGGATGTTTCCATTCCACAATGGTCCATGTCTTGTCAACAGTAATAATTCTCTTTAAGAAGCTTGCAGTCTCCTAAGAGCATCAGTTTTTGATTTTGATTGATTAAAATTTTGATTTCAGATCTCCCAACACATCTGTTTATGCTTTTCCATGAGTTGTTTTGGCACCAGGTACATCCTCAGAACACAAAAAAAACAAATCACCACACGCTACTCTTCTTTGGTCCAAATCATAACTACGGCATCCATTTTTGCTCACACTGCAATTACAAATAAATTGATGTAACAACTTCACACCTGCACAGCAGTGACTGAGGAGACAGTAGGCATGAACAGAAAGCACTGATAAGATGTTTTAACATAAGTGAACAGAAGTTTTAATATAACTGGATAATTTTTTACTTACTCCCATATCATACAGTATGTACATTGTATGGTCAAAAGTATGTGAACAACAAAGGTTTACAGTTTCCATTTTATGAAACCTACAGGTCCAAACCTGTTCAACCATGACTGTATCTGTGCAGGACACGGTTTGCCCATGGTCCGAGTGAAACAACTGCCTGACCTCATCCACAGTAAACATGAGCACTGACCGTATGCCAAGCCTCCTCACACATCATCAGTTCCTGGCCTCAGCAGTGCTCATGTGGCTGACTCAGCGAAGCTTGTTCGTTGTGGCAATGTTAAGGCAAATTTACTGAGGGTGGAACACCACTAGTATTAGGTTGTTTTTGAAAGTTAGAAGGAACATTGATAAAATAATGTTGAACCAACATTGACTAAAATGACTTTGCAGTAACAATGAACAAACCATTCTAAAACAGTCTTGCAGATACGACGTCTAAATAATATTTATTGATAACATTTATTTACATTTCGCAACTAAAATACATTGTTGCTCATGCTATCGATGCTAGCTTTTTCCCCTTTTTTGGGGTCACTCATTCACCATTACTCACTCACTCATTGTCTATACCGCTTTATCCTGTATACAGGGTTGCGGGGGGGCCTGGAGCCTATCTCAGGACACTTAGGGCACGAGGCGTGGTACACTCTGGACAGGGTGTTAATTCAGTCCACACACAGACTCATTTACAACCTACAGGCAATTTGGGAATGCCAATTAGCCTTATTTGGAGTACCCGGAAGAAACCCACCAAGCACGGGGAGAACATGCAAACTCCATGCACACAGAGGTGGGAATTGAACCAAGCCAGGAATCAAACCCAGACCCATGGTCCTTGAGTTATGACATAAGTTTTTGTTCTGACATATATTTATATTATATAACTAGTAAAGGGGTCAACCTCAAACACTCAATGAGCCATTTGGACCCGTTTCCCACAGAAAAGAAAACCCTGGGAGCCCCTGAACTACTGTAGTATATAGAATTTATATACCGACATATATTATATTCCATACATAAGGAAATTCTACATATCAATTGCAATTGCTGAGTATAATATATACTGTATATGTTGGTAGAGTAACGCTTCCGCTATACAAAGGTACTACTCAACATCAACTCCATCGCAATGATGCATTTGCACCATTGTTTAACCCAACTCTCGAATCCTCTTTGAAAATCCCCTTTATCAGCTTCTGCGTGGTTCGTCTTCAGTGCTGGTTTCCCCTTCTTTAAACTTCATCCATGTGTGCACATTGCTCCTGTCAGTGATGTCATCTCTGTAAACATTTGATAGAGCAGTGGAAAACCCTCAATTGCAACGAAGGGGATTTATAAAGAGGAATCCAGAGTTCAATGATGGTGTAAATCCATAGAGATTATGTTGAGTAGCACATTTGTATAGAAGAAGACATACTCTACCAACAATTTGAATGAGTTTTATCAGTTATTAAAAAAAGTTAAGCACACAAGATTGCATTACTTTCGGCCCTTACAGAAGTTCTATCACAATGATACAGGAAATACAATCTCTTCGTTGCAACTAAAGCCAGAAAGGCATGCCAAATTTTGTATCTAAGAACCTGTTCTACAAATATGTCTTGGCTGTAACCTTGAGTCCTATACACATGAAAGTAATCATGAGAGAGAACCGTGTAATGATAAGATGTATTTACTTTGTCTCGAGACAATCTTAAATAATCAGAAAAGACCTGAGAGTTTAGTTCTGATTAGACAAATATAAATTGTAATTGCTGAGTCTTTAAAAAACACTGTTACAAATTAAAGCACTGTTAAAACATTGAGTATGTAGTAATGCTACTTTTGTATGGATACATTTTCATCAAAACAAGCATCTTACTTTATTCATATCTTGCAACATTCAGTTGAAAATTTAAAATGATTTAATGGAAATTTAGCAAAACCCCAGCAAAAACAAAAGTTAAAAGTTCATCTGCTGAAAAAACATAAAAGGAAACAAAAATGAAAGAAGATTTGAATAGCTTACTGAATCCTCCTGGTACACGCTGATGACTGCACTGAAGACTAAAAGGTCACCAAACGGTCACCAGCAGCAGTCGGCCTTTGCAGTAAATGGATGCTGCATGCCGTTTTTGCAAATTAACTGTTAGGGAGATGTATTGCAATCACATACTTTATTGTCTAAACCAAGCATTCTATGTACAATGTACTACCTAAACATCCTAAGTACAACTCTATGTAATAGGAACCATGATCACATATTAAATTACGCTTTTTAAAAAGCATCTAAAATAACATCTTTATATAGCAGTAGACAATGGTTTACTGAGGCTCCCCATAGCAACAGGTCTCCTTGTAAAAAACAGCTGCGCCACAAAGTGTTTTGGCATTTCCCATTCAGGCTGATCATGAGACTGAGTCAGTTATCTCACTGAAAGCCGAGCCTCTGTGTAATAGGCATATTGTAGCCTCTGTCGCTCCTATTGGGTGAAAAGAGGGTGTGTGCCTCTTGCATAACCCCTCATATCAAACCAGGAAAAACGTGGGAAATGTAAAAGCTGTCATTCATCTATTACAGGCAAGGATAAGATTGTTTTGACTTTACAAAACAGATTTATAAAAATCAGCATTACACCTAGAAAGGTAGGAATGTCAATCACGATTTAGTAAAACAACAAAAATAACCCCATGCACCAAGCAGAAAATCTGTCTGATATAAATATGCAAGTAACATTTTAATTCATAAAAAATTGAATAGTGAAGTGAATAGAATATACCTCAATCAGCCATAACATTACGATCATCTACCTAATACTGAGAATATTTCCCTTCTGCCGCCAAAACAGCCCTGACCTGTCTCCACTAGACCTCTAAAGGTGTGTTGTGGTATCTGGTACCAAGCCGTCCTATACTGTAAGTTGTGAGGAGGACCCTCACAGTACTTTTTTTTTTCTGCAGTGTGGCATGGTACATTATCCTGCTGAAAGAGGCCACTGCCATCTGTCAATCCAGTTTCCATGAAGGGGTGTACTTGGTCAGCAACAACATTGAGGTAGGTGGTACATGTAAAAGTAAGATTTTAAAGGGCAGGACCCAAGATTTCCCAGTAGAACATTGTCCAGAGCATAACACTGCTTCTGTGGGATTGCATTCTTGAATTCTTCCCCATGTACTGTAAGTGATGCATACACACCTGGCCAACCGCATGAAGTAAAAGAAAATGTGATTCCGTAGATCACGCTTTAGATCAGACCTTCTTCCATTGCTCTATGGTCCATTTCTGATGCCCAAAAGAGGTGCTTTGGATAGTGGACACAGGTCAGCATTGGCACCCTGACTGGTTTATACAACAAATTGTGATACACTGTATGTTCTGACACCTTTCTGTCAGAAGAAGCATTTACTTTTTCACCAATTTGACCTACAGTAACGCTTGTATTGGATTCTACTTCATGGGCCAGCCTTTGCTCCCCACATACTTCAGTGAGCCTTGGCCACCCATGGCCCTGTCACCAAATCACCGGTTGTCCTTCCTTGGACCGCTTTTGGTAGGTCATGACCACTGCAAACCGGGAACATCCCACAAGAGCTACAGATTTGAAGTGGCTCTGACCCAGTCGTCTAGGCAGTTTTGGGGTATAATGTAACTGGAATCGTTTTGGGGCAGTGGTGGCTCAGAGGGCTAAGGCACTGAGTTATTGATCGAAAGATTGGTGGTTCCACCAGGTTGCCACTGTTGGGCCCTTAACCGTATCTACTCCAGGGGCGCTGCATCATGGCTGACCCTGCACTCTGACCCCAGTTATGATGGGATATGCGAAGAAGGAATTTCACTGTGCTGTAATGTATATAAAGGCTTAACGTAGGCTTCACAATTTGTTCCTTGTCTCTTAAATTCTCACGCTTGCCCATTTTTTTTGTGCTTCCAACACATCAGTCTAAGGGACAAAATGTTCACTTGCTGCCTAATGTATACCACCCACTTCCACATGCCACTGTAGGCAGAATATCAGTGTTATTCAGTTCACCTGACGGTGGTCATAACGTTATGGCTGATCGGTATATGAAGAATGTATGTACTGTATGTGCAGACACATCCGTGATTGCTATGTGGCATGATTTAAATGCCTCTAAAAATAGACCCATTTGGCTCTATTGACTGAGCTCTGGATTCAATTTGGGGTCAAGGACAGATCAGTCTTCCACAATGCACACACTATACTTGTTATTTAAAAACAAATAATTCTAACGAATTGAAATGTCAATTAAAACCACATGATTATAATGTAACTGGGATGTAAAATTCCACAAAAAACTCGAGATATATATATGCAATACTATATAAAGACTTTGCCTTTATTTATTACAGATATGTGTCATACTGCGCTTGCATGGGTTTATTAAAGACTGTTTGGCTGCCTTATCTTCCTCACAGTACAGACGTTCTCTGGGTACTGTGCCAAGTAGTCTGACTATTCAGCATGCACAGAATAACTACTAGGTTCTTATCTATCCAATAAGTCAAGAAATAGAAGCCCACAGCTGCAACTCGGCACAAACAATGTTGCTGTTTGAAGCTTTTTGTAAGTGTTTTAGTGGGATCAGCAATGGTTGGTACATAAAACTGTAGAAATGCGCTCAACAGAAATGTAATCTTAAAGCTTGTGTTAATCTTGGATATCATAATGGGAAAAGGCTTTAAGTCTATATACTATAGATATGAACATTATGTAACCTAGCACACTGCAAATGAAAGCACGAGCATACAATTAGTCTTTTCTCTTGGGAACAATAGCATTACGCCTATTTAAACAATGTATTGTTCTACTTCAGCCACTCGTTAAGAAATTCAAAGAACAGAGTTATAAAATTACTGAAATTTGCCTACTTGCAAGTCTGTGCCGTCAACAATAACTGGATTTAATCATAGACATTTTATGAAATTTTCCACAACAATGTGCTGCTAAGAGGCTGCACTAATATTTTAAATAGAAAGAAGGTATCATTAATCTAGTAAGCCTATATGGACTTATGAAAACAGAAATGTAATCTTAGATCTTGTGTTAATCTTGGACATCACAAAGGGAAAAGTCTATATAGTATAAATACAATAAATGTGTAACCCAGCAGTCACTTGAACAGACACACTGCAAATGAAAGCATGATTATACAATTAGCCTTTGCTCTTGGGAACAATATCATTATGCCTATTTAAACAATTTATTGACCTACTTGAGTGTGGCTGTTATTGCCCAACCAAAGTTGTATGTCAGATTTCTTATTTCATTACCAGATTTACGCAAAACATGTCCAACAATGGACATCAATCTACAGTATATGCATGCCTTGGAAATAAATAAATAAAAAAAATACATGAATTCAGGTTCAAACTGATAGTTTGAGGGTTATTAGCAAGTTATTGTCTTAAAATACCACCTACTATTTGAGAATATAGTTTCATAAGGAATTTGACAAAAAAAGGCAAACAGAGTCAAAAAACGTCTTTATTATTTCAGTTGTTGCAATCAAAGTGTGGTTTGTGGATGTTATCACAAAAGCTCTAGCACATTTTTGCTATTAGTACTGAGATTTCATATTGTACTTCTTGAAGTAAGCTGTTGCAACATAAAGCACCGACTATTTTCTAAAAAATAAACTAGCAGCACCTCAGCTGATAGTCACAAAAATTCAGAGCACAAAGTTATTTTTAAAAAAATTACTGAAATTTGCAAATCTGAGCCGACAACGAACCATTCCAGCATATCTGACAATTTTCAAGGGACTTGATCATAGACATTTTATCACAACAATGTGTTGCTAAGAGGCTGCTCTAACATTTAAATAGAAAAAAGGTATGATTAACATGGCAAGCTCGTCTGGAAAACACAAAAGATAAGCATTTATATAGAAAATAATGTCCACCTATTAATAAAGAAAATGATGAAAAAACATTACATAATGTAGCGAACGGTGCAAGAAAAACTTTTTAAGCAAAAGCTAAATAAATAGATAAATAGTACACAAGAGATGGAGGAAAGGAAAATACGATTGACAATGCATTACTTATGCTGGCCCCTGCTGCCCTTTTACACTCACACTTACGTATGCATGTACATACAACATTCAGACACACAATTTCAGTTGATAGCTCAGTGTATAAGGCATTGGTCTACTGATTTTAAGGCTGTGAACTCAAACCTCAGAAGTGTTAATATACACCTGCCGGGCCTTTAGGCAAGGTCCTTAATCCTCAACTGCTCAGTGATATAACAAGCGATAAAGGTAACATCCTTTCACTTATCTATGTCCTTCTGGATATGGCCGACTGCTTAATGTTCTACATATCAATAATATACAGTCATTTATTAGTAATTTGTTGACTAGTTACTCAACTTATTTTCAGTGTATTATTCATCATTGCTTACACTTTTCATTTCGCAAAGCACATAAACAGGCTGGGATTACTGATATAATTCATAAGTGCATTACTTGACCTTGTCACCAATATGATCAAAATTATTTAAAAAAAAAAATTTTTTTTAAAGGGTAACTTAAATACAGTTAGCTAGATTTTACATAGCTATGTTAGCTCCTTCTGTTATAAAAATGTGTAACAATGTTGTGGCATTGATTTATCTTTTTTTTTTTTTTTTTTACTATGTTGCAGTTCTTGTAACATTTGTTTCACTTTGTGAAAGTTTCTCATATTCTGATTGAACTCATAGTAGACATTTCTCACTTAAAGTATCTAAACATGCTTATTTTCAAACCAATCATACTGTTGCACATGACTGGTAACAATCATAGCAGGCTTTAGTCATTAAGACTGACTTAATCGTTTAAGCAATACAGTACGACAACTTTGGGTAGCAATTTCCACTTCAAGCCAGCTCTTAGCCCTGCCACTGAATATTATTTCGCAATGTTGCTTTTACCAATTAAAGCAAACCAGGCTTTTTTCCCCCTCAACTTTTACCATTAAATCTTTTACCATTACATCTTAAATAACTGAACGTAAATAAAAAGACTTTGGGGGAATATACTATATGTTCTGGGCACTCAAAAATTCACCTTTTAGCAATACATCTTACTGTATATACACATCTCCATCTCTGTTTTCCTCCAGATAATCCAGGCACATAAGAGAGAGCAGATAACTATTTACAGACCAGGGAGATCTCGGTTCTTCAAGGCTATCAGTCTTTATGAATATGCATGTAACAAACTCTTTGATTTGATTCAGCTGGCTTGGGCAACTTGGGACTCTGAACCAATGAAGTTGAGCATCGTCTGAACCAACTCCGGCAGGTCGTAGTCGTGCTTCCAGCTCCAGTCCTTGCGTGCGTTCGAGTCATCAAAGTTCATCGGCCAGCTGTCGGCTGTACAGGCAAATCACACACCAAAGAACATTAATACATCTTGATTACTCGGATAAACAAACAAACTGGGGAAAAAAATTATGAAGGTAAGAACTCCATTCACCCTTAAATGAAATACTGTGCACACTATGGGTATGTTGGACAGCTTGACTCTTACCTATAGCCTGCCGTATAGGGTCAATTTTGTATGTAACTTGGAGGTCAGGCAGCTGTTTCTGGACCTCCTGTGCCAGTTCATCAGGAGTGAAGCTCATGGCATTGATGTTGTAGGTGCGCATGGACAGCGTCTCAGCTGGGGCTTCCATGACCTCGAGCGTAGCCCGCAGGCAGTCATCAATGTACATCATAGGAAGTCGGGTGTCTGGCTTCAAGTTGCACTCAAACTGTCCAGTTTTGACAGCGTCATGGAAAATCTGCACAGCATAATCTAAAGAACGAGCACAGACTAAGACTTAGAAGGAATTTAAGCATTTTCGGTCATAATACTGCACATTCTAAGCACTTTGTATAATGGAATTCCTATCCTCGTCAATGGTACTTAGCAAATTTGAGGATGCAAATGTAAGGTAAAGATATGGGTTAAATTCTTGGGCTGATTTCACCACATCTTAAAATACATGCAGAAAGTTGGAGTGTATGGTATGTCATATGATAAAATAGTTACCTTCTATTTACCTATTATACCTTCTAATTTAGCTAATAAAGTATTCACACATCGATCTAATAATTTTTTCACGTAACAGTTGTTATTGAGTGACCATTGTTGCATTAAATACTTTCAATTGTTTCGCTTTTAAACTGATTAATCGATCCAAATCGTCCGATTGTTACACTTCTAGTTGCAACTGAGGCTACTGTACCTGTCGTACCACCGCCGGGCTGGGAATCTGCAGAGATGATGCCAGGGTACCGGAGACAACGGAAGTCAAGCCCATACCGGTGATGGTAGTACTATGAATGAAAGAAGGAATCGTTGAGAAGAAATTAAGGGCTGACTGTGTGATCAATATTCCGAATTATGGTGACAGGTTGAATATGGAACGTATGGATTTTACCTCGCCCATTAGCTCAGCATGGACCTTGGAGACACCATATATGGTACGAGGTCGCTGCACACAAAGATCAGGAGTCGGGTTACGGGGGGAAGTAGGACCGAAGGCACCAATCGTGCTGGGAACGAACAGTCGAAGCCCATGCTCTGCAGCAATATCCAGGATGTTGTGAAGACCTGAGACCACAACGCACATGTTAGCTGCACACGTCACGTCACAAAACAATTCAAACAAACAAAGAACCATTTTATGCTTTGTATACTGAAAGATACAAGTGATAATAATGCACATCATTGATAGGAATTAATTCCTTTCTTTATTTTCTTGCAGACATACCAGTTATGTTGACAGCCCGGGCCAAGGCCACATTCGCTTCCCCAACAGCACTGAGAAGGGCACTATAATGCACCAACCAGGTGATCCGGTTGTTGACGACAATCTCTCGCAAGTTCTTATAGTCCAAAATGTCAGAGTAGATAAAGGGGCCTGGACAGAAGTCAGAATAATCAGAATAGGACTCGACCTGAACAGTCAAACAAATTTTATATTATACACATACAAGTGGTTTTTTTTTTTACGTAGATATAAACTTGTAGTGTTAGTACAATCTCCTAAACTGCTTTCTAAATTTTCAATAAAACAATAAAATAAAATAAAGGAATACATTAAACTCAATACAGATAGTCCTCTTCCCAAGAACTATGGAGAAATTATACAAAGCCTGCTTTATTTGCACTGGTAACTGTAGAAAGGCAGTGAACGACATGCTCTCTGTGCTTTTAGACCTTAGCAGGCTAAAGTTACACGAGAGAAGAGTAGCACTCACCACTGTGAAAGACGTCTGTAGATGGTTTCCTGATATCTGAAAGAATCACATTGTTGTTTCCATACCTCTTCCTGTTAACCAAAATCAAACTTCATGTTACCTTTTGCAGATTATATATTATATATATATATATATATATATTCACCAGGTGAATTATACTAATTTTACTGTTTACCTTAACAGTTTTGCAAGCCCAACACCTAGTTGCCCGAGGCCACCTTCAAGAAAGCAAGAAAAAAAACAAGCTGTAAATATGCAGTAATGGACAGAATTTAGGCAATGGTAAATATATTGAGAGTTAGTCATACCTGTGATAAGGACCTTTGGGTGATCTGTTTCAGAAAAGGACACGGAGTGAAAGCTGGCATCTGACGCACTGGTCACTTGGCGCGGAGAGAAGCTGACATGGCGCACGGCCACCGATGAAACCTGGCAGCCACATAGAGGGGCAAGAAGGCCTTTCTTAGCCAGCTTAGTCAATGCACGCACCACTGGCATCTTCAATAACCTACGGAAAAAGAAACTCGTTAGACCATCTAATTCACATGTTACTGTGTGTGACATACATTTTTTGTACCAGTTTTTTTTTGGTCGCTTCTACCAGGAACTCCAAGCTGGCTCACTTACAAAAAGGCTATCGGATATCTGGTCAGGTCAGGGTGAATGTTTCAGCAGGACAGACAAGCAAAAATAAATATGCTGATGATGATGCGCGGTGACACACAGGGGACTGGATGGGGGCAGATTTCTAGTGTTGAAACCTTATCGCTTGCACTCCGGTAGTCGAGGGATGAGTGCTGGGGTGGCAGGCAAACGGGTATTTATTTATTTATTTATTTATACCGCCCCGCCTTCACGAGCGACCAATCAAAATCGTGCCCTTGAGCCAACGCAAAATACACGAAAAGCGTTACTTGTTACGTAACAGACCACGTGTTACGTGTTACTCCTGTCACGTGGAACCACGACTAACGTGTTTGCTTAACGATGTAACTTTAATTAGGGTTAGCTTTAAATAAAAATGTACGAATCCATTCACACATCAATTACGACGTTGTGTTTTCGGTCTCGTTGAAAACTTTGCTGATTATAAGGATCTTATATACATGTATTTACGGTTATGACTAAAATAACGCAAACGGCGCCACACAATACGGTACTGTCCTGTAACCTATATAATCTCACTGGTGTGTTGTGTTAGCAGCGATATTATTGTGCACCATAATGGTGTTAAATAAATTATTTTTTTTATAATATTTTATATAATTGTAATATATTATTTTATTATAATAATAAAAAAAACCCTCAAATAAATCCACGTCATTTTTAAACACGTTTTCCACACATTTGATCAGGATTATACCGTAATGCATGCTGTATTTAGGTCCGTTTACATGCCGACTCATGGTTACACCCAAAGAACGTGTGCGAGCCACAGCAATCAGGCTTGACAGCTACAGACACACCTAAGGACGATGAGATACAGTAGTACTGTACGTGACTGTGTGCATCAGTGCATGAGTATGCATGTAGAATTCTCAACTTGCAAACTAAACCCTGGTGCATTAGTCTATTTGTATATTAGGATATTCACTTCTAACCAGCTCTGAATCTGAAATCTGTGCGGTCTTGTTTTAAATGAAGCAAGCACAGTTCTTAGTTGACTGAGAGGGTTAAACGCGTGAATGCCGCGCGCGCTGCGCGTTCTAAGCTTAACACAAAGGCTTGTTACCGGTAGTCACGGTTACTAGGAAGCACGAGCCGCACAAAATGTAGAGTGATTTTAAATATTCAGCTGAAAAATCAGACATACAGACAAATACAGAAAGTTAAAAAGCATTGGATAGAATCGCATCTGTACTCATGTAATGTGCAATTAAAAGGCAATAGATTCATATATACGCACATTATA
>JAQQZT010000020.1:5339842-5364286 GCA_030068275.1 Clarias platycephalus | reverse complement strand
CAAATAGACATAAGTAAATGTGTAACGGGTAATACAAATAGATCTGTAGTTTATAATGCGTGCAAAAGCTACTCGAGTATTAGCAGGGTTAACCAGCATCCAAGCTAGGAAGGACATTCGAAGAATTTTAATCTATAATCATTAAAAACGAATCGTACGCTTACCAACAAGCTAGTTTAAACGCTTTCCCGGCAGTGTCGGATGCTTGCCCACGCCACTTCTTTAAACCTTCTTCCTGTCTCTTTCCTCAGTTGCATCAGCTCGTGAGAGGGAGGTTATTTATCAGCAACCAGCTGACTTAAAGACAAGCCGGTCTTTCGCTCTGATTGGTCGAAAAGCGAAGGCGCGGTCATCATTCGTTACCACACCTACTTGACGTCACCAACATGCAAGCGCGCGAGGGCCCCAGCCAAGCAACGTGGTGCCACATGTTGACTCGGCGTGCTGCCATGACTAGGACTCAAGCTTGCTTAAGTGGGGGAACAAAGACAGAGCTAACTGCTTCTTAAAAGTAACATAAGATAATTGGATTTAATAGTAGTTTATTTTTTATTTTTTTTCATTTTACATATATATGTGTATATATATAAATTTTATTTGTGTGTGTGGAAGGCCCAGGTTCGATTTCCACCTATTGCCCAATGCCCAAACACGAGCCACTCGATGAAGTGCCAATCCCTAACTGGATAAAAAATAAGAGGGTGGCATCAGGAATGGCATCCAGTGTAAAAACCTGTGCCAAAGTTGTGTGCTGATTGGATGACTAACAACAACATAGACAAACATACAAAATCACTGACGCGTGTTTATATATATGTACATTTACAGAAATTCTAAATTCTTGAGTAAGCATGTGGAATTTTACTTAAACAGTCTGTTATGATTTCAGCAGTCCATTATCTTTACTGTCTCAACAAGCACCAGCCTACCTCCCTCAACCACTATCGACCAGTAGCCCTGACCTCAGCTCTAATAAAGCGTTTTTAAAGGCTGGTCAAAGACTTAGTCACCCATTTATTACTCTTTATAAATTATTCCATTATCATCAGTGCTACAGTGGACAGTTTGCCATACCTTAAATTGCAATACCACTAAGGCTCTATGGAAAATGTATACCTGCACCATCCGTAGCATCACAGCACCAAGGAGGTTAGACAAGCACTCCAGAGTGGTACTATAAGCTGAGGACACAATCCACACTAAGCTCCCTAATGTGTAGCTGCAAGCGGTGTTGGAACAAGGCCAGGAAGATAGTGGAGGATCTCGGTCAACAATTGGCTTTTTTCCTCTGTTGCTGTCAGGGAAAGGCTTCTGCTTCCTGAAGACCAACAAAAAAGAATTCAGTCCCCTCAACCAGGATAAAATCTAGCATTTGTTTGAAGAGCCGCGCCCCCTATGTTCCAGTTACTATACACGTATTACAACATATTTATACATAACTATTAAGGAGGGCCAAATCAACACACCTCAGCAGTATAATATATGTGTACACACCACCTATGTTTTATATTCTTTTGGATAGTATTGATATATATTTTTCATTTGTACCTGTATTTTCTTGTTTATGGACCTGTGCCTTCAGATCATTGTTCTTGGCTGATGAAGACAAACCCAGTGTGGTCTTCTGCTAATGTAGTTCACCTCCCTAAATGGTTGACGTCATCTCATTCTGAGATGCTTTTTTTGCACACTAGAGTGGTCATTTGAGTTACTGCGTCCTTTCTGTCAGCTCAAACCAGTCATGGCCATTCTCCTTTCAATGACCTCTCTCATCAAAACGATGTTTCTGCCAACAGAAGTTCCACCCACTGAAGGTTTTCTCCACAAATTATTCTGTGTAAACTCTTTAGACTGTTGTGCATGAAAAATGACTAAGATCACTGATATTTGATGTGAACATTTGAAGCTCCTGACTTGTATTTGCATGATTTTAAGAATATTATTGGATCATAATTGTATCAATGAGCGGATGTTTCTAAAAAAGTGGTCAGTGAAGATATATGCTATATAGGAATGGTAAAGGGGTTACCAGTAAGGGGATGAATACTGCATAAAGTGAATGAGTTAGTAGTAGTTATTTCAGCTAGCCCATATTAAAAAGGCTACATGACACGTGGAGAAATAGACAAAACTGCCAAGGTGAATCAGTGCCAGTGACTCAAAAACTAGAAGGTACGTGAGCACCCACACTGCTCTAATGGTTGCTCACACTACTCACTCCCTGCCCCCAAGGACAAACTGACTGCTTCTCCTAAACTGAACGCTTGTTAGTTTAAGACATGTAAGTTTAAGTTTCAACTTCCTCTTCAACTCCTCTGTTGAAATTTTACACTTGAAAATTACAGTACATGTAGATATCTTAAAATAGATCACTGGGTACGCAAATGGGTACAAGGAACCTGCAGACTAATCACAACACTTAACTGCATAACTGTGTTAAAATTATGTCTAGCCATCTCAGTATAATACTGATTTTAAATCTACTTTATATATTTTTCAATTTATTATAAATAAATAAATAAACAATGAAGAATGCAATAAAAAAAACATAATGATGAAAATTTTAATTCTTATTTATTCTCATCATTTAATTTAGTTTAATTGAATTTATTTTATTTTTGATAGCGCTTTTAACAATTGATTGATTTGATGAAGGCATTGGTGGTTCAGTCGTGCTATTTGAAAGCCCGAGTGTGATTCCTAACCAACACCCCACACCCAACCCCTGGGGTTGCAGGGCACTCTTAGTCCTGTTCCCAATCCTGAATAAAAATGCATCAGCAAAGGCATCTGGCATAAAAAATGTGCCAAAATCAAAATGTGCAAATTGAAGATTCGCTGTAGGGACCCCTGACTGGAATAGCTGAAAGGTAAACACTTTCTAATGTATGACAAAAATGATTAACTGAAAAATAACCATTAAATAACAAACTATGCATCCATTTGAGCATCAATAGATAGCTAGGAGTTAACAGACTATATATAGCCTTATATTTTCAAACACTGTCTGAACTACAGTATACATGTTCAGTGAACCCTGACCCTCACTTGGTCTCTTTTCCAGTATTTATCAGTTCAGTTTCACTGAAATACTGAAACATCAGATTCCTATTCCTGGCTTGGTGGAGACTGATGTGGTCTTCACCTGTTGTAGGTCACCTGCCTTAAAGTTTGAACCTTTGTATGTTCTGAGATGCTTTTCTTCTCTCCACATGCATGCTTATTTGATTTTTTTTTAAAAGTCTGTTCTGAATCAAGTTTGCATGTTTCAATATTACACTGTACTTAGTGCGATAGAAAAGAGAATTAAACAGAGGATTGCATGAGCTTTGGGTCCGAAAGGACAAGATCGCAGATAGAAGTGGTCACTTGGCTTTTCCCTTAGAGATAGGATAGGAAACTCCATCATCCGTGGGAAACTTGGGAGTAGAACCGCCGCTCCTTTGTGTGGAGCTGGAGAGGTGTTCTTGACACGTCCAGCTGAGAGGAGGCCAGACCGAGGACTAGGTGTAGATATTATATCTCCACACTGGCCTGGGAAAGCCTCAGGATCCCCCAGAGTTGGTTGGAGTGGCCGGGGAAAGAAAAGTTTGGGGTTCTCTGCTAGAACTGCTTCCCCCACAACCTGACATCGGAAAAGCAGTTGAACATGGATGGATGGATGGAAAGAAGAGTTATTATTTTGACTAAAAACATTATAACTAGGATAGACCTAGGATAATTTGTATATGCTCACTTCAATTTTGATTTAAGACAGACTTGCAAACATCCAAACTATCCCTTTAAGCTGGTCTGGCCATTCTCATCTGACCTGTCTCATCATTAAGCATTTCTGACTACAGAACTGCAGCTTAGTGGATATTCTTTTTTTTTTTTTTTTTTGCACCATTTTGGACAGCCATAATTTTGTGAAATACTTAAACCAGCCTCTCTGGCACCAAGCTTTCTCCCTGTTCTGATGTAAGGTGAATGGAAATGCGGTGTGCTGAACATAGGCAAAATAATGCAAATAGTGTCACTGCATTTGGGCGTTCTCTTGGGAGTATGTTTGCCCTGTTTTTGCATTAAAGACACTGCACATGTAATAGCATGTTATAACTTTATTAAGGGTTTGCTTAATTATCATTTGTATGAAACCATATACGGAACATTTTAATGCCCAAAGAATACAACATAAAATGGCAGTTAATATACATCAACATGTGCTGTGTGTTAATCTCTGATGCACAACCAGTTAAATTAAGAGCTTTTTCGCTTTCTCGATAAACAATAGCACGGAAGATAAAAACATTGTGTTTGAAAGAAATGTATGCAAATATACTTTCACATATAGTTTACATGTATGTGAAAGTACAGTGTTTTGGGTAAACAGTGAACATGTACAGCACAACACAAATTGTTTGGTTAACATGCATGTCTCTATGCTGTGTGGCCGTCAACATTACATTTTACATCCTGCCCTTGAAGCCAGACAAAACTAGAGAATTCAGTGAAGAACCCAGACTACACTCAAGTGGGTATGAATAATAATAGAGTGGCACAAAATACTTGACCAACTGCTAAGGAAAATGGCCTAATTATAAATATGATGTATCGTGCATATAGGTGGTAATGACAGAAATGCCTAAAACAGTTGGGTATTTTAAGCTCCTAGTTTTAAAACATTATCTATAATAGCTGTGAAGGATGATTTACCACCACCAGCACATTAAATAGAGGTTTAATGTGTAACGCTACATCACAGGCACAATAGTGTACTCGCACATAAGGGACTTGCACTCAAGTATGCTTTTTAGATTTTTAGTGTAAGCCAATGCAACAACGAGGAATATCTATACACTTATGTTTTTTTTCTTCTTTTTTTTGTTAAAAGATATTTCATTTCTTTTGAGAAGGATTAAAGATCAACAGGAAGGCTTTGTCAATTGTTTTGGCCAGGTCTTGAATTATATTGCAACAAACTGAATAATAATAAAGCATTGTACATCAACTGCGACAAACCAACAGGAATTCTGAATCTAAACAACATATTTGTTTTCATAGGTGCTTTGCTTAATTCTGATCACCATTACAGCATGCATACACTTTAGGATACCATGGCATTTAAACCAAAGTAAAGCCACTGTACAGTTCCTGCTTCCCAAACTAAAGCAAATATTATTTCCCTTATAAGATCATTTCTTTTACATTGATAAATTATTCATTACGGTTTAAGAACAAAAAAGGCAAATTGCTTTCGGGCACACACTGACCTTCGAAGGCAGTCATTGGGGGGGAAAAAAAATTAAAATAATTGCACAATTTGGTACGACTGATCACATCCAACCAACTATATGTCAAGTAACTGTCCGCTCATTTCAATAAGTTCCTTAGTGTATAAAAGTTGCTAAACAGCCACAAATATATAACAATATCAGCAGAGCCTTTCTCAGAGAGTGTCTAAGCACCTGGTGTGGCATGTGAAGAGAACTAGCATTAAAAAAATAAAAAGAACAAGCAATGACTACACATGGAGGGGGAACACATTTAGTCTGATTCTTACTGAACAAACGTGACGTGTGTGTGTGTGTGTGTGTGAATATGTGCACATGTATTTGTACATACATGAACGGGTCAGAATAAATTTCAGTAGTGCTGAATAGGAACTCCTAGGCTCTGAAAGGCTCTGTTCAGATTTCTCAGTAAGGTTGACGTGCGTGTCTACGGACTCTGAAGAGAGCCGTCGTCCGTCTCTAGTTGAGCTAGCTGTCTCCTCAGGCTGTTCACTTTATTCTGTAGCTCCTTATTATATTCAATAATATGGACCATCTCCTCGTACGCCTCATCCAGACACTTAGTCGAGCGATTCCAGCGTAGGAACACACCTATAAAAGGAGATAAAAATGAACATATCAGTAATTCTTTTCTGTATTAAGTATTACAAGAGTAAAAAAAAAAAAACCTATTAAAACACCAAGAGACCAGAGCAGAGACCAATACGTTTTAAAGTGCCGGAGGTTTACAGTACGCTACAGCGGTAAAGCTGAACCAGGCTGCATGGAAACAGCAAAGTTCCATGTCTGTAGGATCATATATCGAAAATGTCAGATGCCTGCATGTCAGTAGTCTCGTGATGCTAATGCACTTTTGACACCCTTCTTACACCACTGACAGATGGCGACTAGTTTTGTAAACACGTTGCGAAATCAATCCTGCCCTTGCTGGGTTTACGGCAGGTATTCTATGTTTCTGGCAAGTCCGTGAAGACACTGGGTTACAGCACCAAATACTGATCCAAGTGGATAATATATGGAAAACAAACTGGCCTGGATGCATGACTGCTATTTATAAAGGTGTAAGGAATACCTTGTCATGTGCTACTGTAAGTAGGTAAAAGAACCCCTGAACTCAGTGACCACTAAAGGATATTTTACATAGTTCAAGATAGACATTATATAAGTTTAGGAAAGAGACAGGAAAGACCGGTTTTAGCATGCATGATCAATTACAGCATGAATTAAAGGATTAATTAATCTCATTCCACTCTCGGTCCACAATTCGAATTTCTCATTGTATGTGTTTTTTCAGAAGAGTATGTATGCAAAGGAATGCCACACTTGATTCCTTAGATCAACAGGCCTAAAGTCTCGCTTTTCAGAAGTACAGTATGCACCTGTTTACAGAATACCATGGGTTTTAAAGCATGTGTGGTAGCATTACTTTGACAACCAGTTCTGGCATGCATTACTGGGGCTCCCGGGTTTGTTGCCACACGAACAACCTAAAGTAACCCTGCTTTAAAACTGTGTCATGATTACAGTGAAATTTTCGTAAGAAACAAAACTCCCATATTGAAGAAAGACAAGTATTAGGACATGCTAGCCTAGAAGTCTTGCTGGATTACATTCTCAGAAATGTAACTGATTTACTGATCAGGGGTGGCGCTAATCTCATCTTGAAAAGTTTAAATAACAGCCTGTGATGAAAGAACTACTGTAGAAAGATACTAATAAGCACTGAAAAAACAGAAGCTTTAAAGGAGAGACAAGACTGGTGTGAGATCTCAGAGAAGCTAAAATAACTAAAATAAGTATTTGTTACAATTATGATGCAGAAAAGCCTCTCAAGAAGGTACACATTTACAAGCTACAGTACAGGGGATTCTTGATAACCAAATAGTTACGAAATTTCCTTTGATTTAAAAATGCCATAAAACTAGTTGAGCTGGCTATTGTCCCTCAGGCCTTTTTTTTTTTTTACCTTGAGGTTCATTCAAGACACAGCTAAGTAGGGCGAATCGACATAAAATTATTATTATTTTTTTTTTACTCCTGGACACCCCAGGCCCTGGGTTCATGAAACTCCGCCCCAGTTACAGTGAACTCGTTCACTAGAGTATACTCACTCACTTTTCCTCTTTACTGCCCTATCCTGTAGGTGCCAATCCATTGCAGGGCACACACACATACACACACTCACACAATCATTCACACACTACGTGCAATTTGAGGAATGACAATTAGTCTAATCTGCATGTCTCTGGACTGTGGGACGAAACCGGAGTACCCGGAGGAAACCCACCAAGCACGGGGAGAACATGCAAACTCCAGGCGCACAGAGGCGGGAATCAAACCTGGCCAGGAATCGAACCTGGACCCTGGAGGTACAAGGGTACACCGTGCCACCGACTAGAGCACAGTAACAATAAAATAAAAACAAGGCTTATCCAGACAATTCAGGTTGCTTTCACTCAGGTTTGCTGATGGTGAAGTGTCTGGTGGTGTTAAGTCACAGGGCACTCTCATGTCTGTGCTACACTCTGGCTCTCCTCTACTCACGCTGTCGAGGCTTGCCCTGTCAAAGTTTCTGCTTTCTTTCGTGACAACAAGTTTAGCCAATAACGTTTACTTCTCCCCGCCCCATATGCTCTCTCTCTGTCGAGCTATATATGCTATTTAGATCTGTTAATGCCCTACATCTGATTGGAGGTCCCAGAACTTGACTTGGGGAACCCAGTCACTTTTAACATGCAACTAATCGAGAGCAACTCTAAGTTAATTACAAGATTATTGTTTTATGCACTCTTTTTTCAAGTGTGATTGATTTTCTTTCCTAGGGAGAACTGCACACTAAAATACATTGCAGCAGTTTGCTTTCATGAATGAATTACATTCACTTGCAAAAAAGCATTACATACTGGCGTGGTATGTTTTCTGCACATCACTAAAGATAAATAATACTAATTTTGTGTGTGTGTGTGTGTGTGTGTGTGTGTGTGTGTGTGTGTGTGTGTGTGTTTTGGTTGATGTGGTTGTTTCTTGCACAGGAACAGAATCCTTTCCATGTTGAACTCCTTACTGGAATCTGTCAGAAATCATAAATACACTGCTCCCCCTAGTGGTTATACAAGAGAACAGTCATATACACTACAGTCTAATAGGACAATTACTCTTAATAATTAAAAATTCTTAAAAGGAAAATGCTGAGTAGAGCATGACTTTACTCTCAAAACATGGCATGAATTCCACAGGATGTTGGAAACATTTCTTTAATATCCTGATTCATGTTGATGTGATTGCATCACACAATTAGTACAGAATCTTCGGTTCTACCACATACCATAGATGTTCAACTGCATTTAGAACCAGGGACTGGGAAGGGCACTGAAGAACACTGAACTCATTGGCATATTCATGAATCTAGTTTTAGATGACTGTGTTTTGTGACATGGTGCATTACAACAATACCCAAGACTGATTGGTATTACTGGGTCCAAGGTGTGCCAAGAAAACTTTTTCCAATCCATGACACCAACTCCACCAGGCTGAACTGTTGACACAAGGGAGGTTGGGTCCATGGATTCATGCTGTTGGTGCTAAATTCTGACTGAATAGAAATCGAGATTCATCGGACCAGCTTCAGCTGTCCCAATTTCTGTTCTCAGATGAAAGAAGAAAAGCCTGACGTAGCATTCTTATGTTGTAGCTCATCTACCTTTAGGTTTGATATGTTGTGCAAAAGTAGTTATCAGCGTTACTATAGCCTTTCTGTCAGATCAAAGTTTGGCAATTCTGTTGATCTTCCTCGTTAACAAGGCGTTTCGATCCACAGAACTGACACCCATTGGGTGTATTTCCTTTATTATACCATTCTGAGTAAACTCTAAAGACTTTCACAGGGGATCAGCATTTATAGAAATATTAAAATCAGCAGCACCAACAATCATGCACCATCAAAAATCACGAAGATCGGGTTTTCCCCTGTTCTGATGGTTGACTTAA
Source organism: Clarias platycephalus (assembly GCA_030068275.1). Classification (NCBI taxonomy): domain Eukaryota; kingdom Metazoa; phylum Chordata; class Actinopteri; order Siluriformes; family Clariidae; genus Clarias; species Clarias platycephalus. The sequence continues at coordinate 5,355,026 of JAQQZT010000020.1, read as the reverse complement.
ACATTACTCAAAGGGTGCAGGTTACTATCTTTCTTATATTACTTCAACGCCAGCAGGAGTTCCTAGGTTTCAGCATTAAAAGTAGTGGACTCATTTCTTTAAACATATAAATGGCAAAAGAAACGATGAGTTTTAGTGAGGAGGAAGTAAAGTTGAGAAAAAGGAAATGCTATTATACTTAAGTTATAGCTCTCAGTGCTAAAAGTCTTATATTGAAGGAGCAAGTGAACGAGAATTAAGAAAAAAAAAAAAAAAAAGACAATAAAAACTGGAAGAATAAGACATTATAGGTAAGAGTGTCAAAAGACACAGGGAGATTAAATGCCTGTTCTCACCCTCCCACAGCAGCAGACTCTGAGGGGCCACAGATGGCCAGATCACAAGACTATTGGCCTCATAGAGAGGGTTAAGGAAGCGCTCCAGCTCCTGAGGCCTGTTCATCCACGACCACAGGGACACCGTCTTTTGACAGAGCTCCAACTTCACCCTGTGCTCAGCAAATACATTACACATACAAAAGGTTCAATTACTGCAGTTTCTACAATGACTGCGGAGACTGTAATAGAGAATTACATTACCAAGTCAAGACAGCTGACTGAAGCACTCACTGAAGATATCCCCCTAAGGGTCATGCTTCAATACTGACAGAAATGAATACGTTCAGTTCTGTGCATGGTCAGTAATGTTGCCAAATTCTTCCAAAATTGCTTTTGTTCCTTAATTAATTTCACTAATTACTTATAAGTGTATTTTAGACAATTGCCATCCATCCATTAATCTATCTAAAAATCTAGCTATCCATCCATCCATCCAACTTACTAGCTACCATCTGCCTATTTATCCATCCATCCATCCATTCCTCCATCTATCTGTATCTATTGATCCATCCATCTGTATATAATCCAACTATATAATGATAGTACATCATATACTATATGCCCAGTAGAATGCGATATGATGTTCATTTACCAAAAGAGCAACTCCAACTATGTGACAAATGTTCAAAAAATTGCATGTAATATTACTCGATGACACGATCATCCTGCTTTTAGATTTCATTACAAAAATGTACACATAATTACAAAAAATAAGGTATGACAACATGCATTTATTAAAAATTAATTAAGGACAATAAACAAATATCTGTATGTACAACGGTAAAGCAGGAGAGTAAAAGTTAGTCACTGACCTCTCTGCAGCGCTGTTTCCCAGGAAAGTGCCAAACTGGGATGCGTAAGCATGTTCAAACAGCGTGACCAGAAAGTGTTCATTAAACTGGAAGGAGCAAGGAAACTGACGCAGGATCTGCCACACACAGTCCAAGAAGAGCAGGAACGCGGGTGCTTCATTCCTCGGTTTCCCGTTGGAGTATGCAGACTGGGCACAGCGCTGCTGGAACGGGTGGCCGGCCTGCACAGAACGATGAAATAGCAGAGAATTTTTAAAGCCAAATCATGTCTCTGTACACAAGGGTGAATTTTTAATGCTAGGAACTTTGACCTTTCCTTTCCAAATCTGTTGAATCTACTGCTTCATGATTTACTGATTAGGGGTGGCGCTAATCTCATATTGAAAAGTTTAAACAACAGCCTGTGATGAAAGAATACTAATAAGCACTGTAAAAACAGAAGCTTTAAAGGAAAGACAAGACTGGTGTGAGATCACAGAAAAGCTAAAATAACTAAAATAAGTATTCGTTACAATTATGATGCAAAAAAGCCTCTCAGAAGGTACACATTTACATTTAGGCATTTGGCAGACACTCTTTTACAGAGCAACTTAAAAAAGTGCTGTGAAGTTTCTGTCTAGTTAAATAGATTGAATAGATCCTAGACAGACAGACAGACCACATCAAACTTTGAGACTTATGGACACCGGCAGAAGACTGTATCTGGTTCCATCCTTTCTGCCGAAAACATGAATCTACAGTGGGCAGGGGCTACAACCTGGGCAGCTAAATACTGAACAAAAATCTCCTGGTAAATGCCTAACCGAGTATCTCTGGCATTGTATCTCACCTGCAGCCACTCACGCTCCACAAGCGCCTGGAAGCCACGGACTGTCCTGCAGCCTGGATCCAAGATGATCTGAGATAAAGAAGTGACCTGCAGTGTGGAATCAGTTCCCTCTGTCCCATGAACTAGTACTGACGCACCTTCTCTGAAGGCACAAAGCCAGGGGGACAAACAGAACAAACAGAAAGACAAGCAGGACACAATAAACTCACTTGAAATTCTTTATTGTACTTTGTCATTGTCAAAAAAAAAAGAAAAAGAAAAAACCCCACAAGGGGTGTTCGGGTCAAACAGGGACTTTTAAATATGAAGAAGAACAGAACACAGAAAAACATGAACTACCTACATATTTCTCTATATAATGCCCTGCTACACTAATGCACTTATCCTAGTGTTTCACTTGTGCTTGGATACCATTAAGGTCAAATGTTTTCGAAAGAGGTATGATCGGACTGATTTCTTTGTGAATGCAGACAGTTTGAGGAAAGTTTCAAACAGGATTTTGCACTTGAGGAATAGATGTGGTGGTCTGGGAAAACCCAACGGACAGTGTGTTCTGGGACAGAGACTTCTGGCACAGAATTAATCCAAGTTGGGCTTGGGCCAAAAACAGGGGTTTTTGTCTGTAGCAATTAAGATTGCAAGTATTTAAAAAATCCTAAATGTATTTAATTTGTGAAAGAGGTAATTTTAGTGAAATACACTTAGGATTGTTGGAATGTAAAGTATGTTATAGAAAAAACTAAATCCATGATTTTGGCCCGATCCCAAGTTGGCATAATTCTGCACCTGTGTGTGCCAGAACACCGTGTCCGACAGGATTTCCCAGACCACCGCATCTATTACGACTTAATGCTGTGTGGTTGAACTTTACAGTCCAAGATTAGCTTATAAGAAATTTGTGCTGTGGGACGAATAAGGGTATATCTTATCTTATATATTATATACAGTAGCATGTGAAGTGCTGGTATTCATCTGTGCATTAGTTTTAACGAGATCTACTTCAGAGGCACTATCATATAAAAAGTTATTGCACATGTCTCAGCCAATCAGAATGAAGTACTTGCCATGCCTGCATTATAAATCTGGGACAGGAGAGATTTTAGTACATTATTGCTTTACACCCGGTCTGCACTCTTTGATAGGACAAATAATGTTTCACGCATGAATAGAGAAATGCGGAATGTAGAGAAATCAGCTCATAACCAAGACTAGAAATTACTCTACACTTAAGGACACAGCAGCACAAAGGACATTAATGAGCGGTGTACCAACAGCAGCAAGAGACACAGCAGTACAAGGGTTTTATAAACTTAATGATGATTGCAGGCTAGACACTAGCTAACCATTATTACTCAAATGGGCTCGGCAACAAGTGTAGCATGAAGCAAGGCAAACGCTCTTTAATTAGCTCGGAATGGGACCGCCAGTGAGAAAACAGTAATTAACACAGCCGTAAACTAGTTACACGCAGCTATCTTCTGTAATGATTCGCAGGGTTTGAGAGCACATCTGTCCGAGGCTGAGAAGGCAAAGAGGAGACGGTGCACGGGGAATTCAAACGCAGCTAGAGAGGAGGCCTGTTGAATGCTGACCTGTCGATGCACTGAGCCGCCAGGCAGGCGGTGGTGAGGATCTCTTTAACGTGACTCTGCCAGTTGGACGCCTCCAGTTTGCTAAGCCAGCGGTCCATGCTGTTCGAGTGGTCATTACACGCCTCCACCAGCTTTATCAGGCTCTCTTGAAGAAAATTCGACCTGTGACAGAACATTTTACACATTACTGCAACAGCTACAGCATATGCTAGATGTTATTTTACAGATCCACAGATCGCATAAAGATGTATAATATTATCTGTTTCCTCCAGCTGACATTAATGACACTAATAAATCCCATCTTCTGCATTATGATTGGTTACAAGAATTCATCTATAAATGCTGAGCAGCTTTACTACATATACAAATGCGAGTCAAAAATTACTCGCACTCAGGGTTAAATACATTTTAGAAAAGACAAATAATTTTTTGACGTAATCTCCTGGCTTTTTTAATACACTTTGTCCATCTGTCAACAAGCTTTCGGGGGACCAAACAGGTCAAAGTCTGATGAAGCAATACCAGGACTAGAAAGTGGATGCTTTAACACCTCAAAACAAACTTTTTGCAGACATGCAAGATCACAACACCCTTGGATATCTTTCCTATCTATGCATTAAATCCAAAGTTCAGCTCTATGTTCAGTTCGCCGACTATGACTGTTAATTGTTGAATCTTTTTCCTGATAATGTTCCAATACTGGCCCTTGAGAATCCCAGAAATTTAAAAGCATAAATTTTCCAGCTGATGTTTGACTTTTGAACTTTTTCTTGGATGTTTCCGTTCCATACTCTCAGGCTCATAGTGATGAATCCATGTCTTACCATCAGTAAGTGATTCCCTTTAAGAAATTTTCACCTTCCTTAGAAAATCGGTCTGAATTTTGTTTGCAGATCTTTCTCCATACTGTGCAAAAAGTCTTCAATAAATAATGGCAGCAGGTACATCCTCACACCACCAAAAAAATCAGTGCCAGTTCCTGAGCCAGAGACAGAGTGTATGAAAGTCCAAAATAAAGATAGACGAGTTGTTCTCACCGAGTTTACTGATCAAGAATGGAAGGAAAATTTCTTTCCTGGAAACTCATCAAGTAAGCTAATGTTGGGGAATGTAGGGCAAACAGGCAGAAAGAGTATGTTTAATTCCAGCAAAAGATACATGATGATATCTAGTGTTTACATGGTTAATATGGAGATACTAAACAGATTATGGACTCACATTCTGATGGAGCTGTTGACATGATTCAGATCCAGTTTTAGTCAGATTCGCCTATTACTCCCATCATCAGTGCAATCTTAGGGTCCATGTAAAGACGCCGATTGTGTCTCAATTCATACTACTCAAGACATTATGGTACTAAACCCAAACCTCTCATGTAGCCTTTCAAAACTGTTTCAAGTTCTATTCATCTGGATTTTGTAGATTAAACAAAACATGCTGACAGCAGAAAGTTTTAAACACAAACCGAGCTCGTCAATCTCTTTAGCGCTGTCATTCAGTTTGATTTGAAAAGCAGATGGACAGGGACGCTTTGCCTCTTGATTTTAAACCTACAGTTAGTTGTATGTAAGATATGTCAGCAAGTGTATGAAAAATGCTGCTCATTTTGTAGCTACCCGCATAGTAGAAGTGAAGAATACGGTACCAGTACTGTAACACATACTAAATCTGAGCTGAAAGTTTCTGTTAAACAGCATGAAGACAAAGATCTAGCCAGGAAATAATAATAATAAAACGAAAAAGGCAATTAAAAAAAAAAAAAAAAAAAAACAGATGAATATAAAAATATGCGAGTTATGTTTACTCATCCACAGATGTGGTTCGTACTGTAGCTCTCGATGTTAAGTATCTGCATTGTTGCACTGTTGTCCACAAGGTTAGTTTTTTTCCCTGATATCTGAAATATCGCATACACGTTTCTAGTGTGCACTCGCCTCTCAATAGCTTTGTGGATTCTCCTCCACTGGGGGTAGTTTGCCTCCTGTTCAAACCCGCCTCCACGGGCTTTAGCCTGCTGCGCTACAGCAACAGTGCGCGTGTCGATGATGTAGCCGCGTTTTCCTGCACGCAGCGTAGCGTTGATCAACTTCTCATCTTCCTTACAGCGGCGTCCGTTCGTGCCAATCAGGGGCTGTCCTGCTCGCATCATCACCTGAGGACACAGACAATAAATACACACCTTGTCTCAACCAAAATACGAAAGACACTACACAAGACTGCCCAAAGTGAACAGCTGACCATGCCGTTCTTCTTGTGGTAGTAGCTGAGCACCGGGAAGCGTCCACCGTGTCGAAAAGCAGCAGCTTTGCAAAGAGTGTCATCATCTATTTCCTTGGGTACGGCCACCAATGAAGGGTATGAGGGGCAAACAGTAAAGTTTTTATTCACTTCGCTAAGCCTCCACTCATCGGTCTGTCAGAGAATCAGAAATAAAAACACACTCAGCAAGCGATCTACGACGTTGTGAAAACAGTGTGTAAACGTAAGCCCTTACCATCGATTCCAGATCTCTGAAGGCATCTTCTGGTGAGAACAAGTGCCACCCGTCATCGATGACCTCAAACAGGGGCCGGTAGAAGAAAGGATACATCAAAGAGACCGAGTCGAGTGTGGACAACGCCTAAAGAAAAAGTCACGGCAGATCCGTGGTTCAGAATATTAATACCAAATACGTCTTTACCATTTACACATCAGGCCTGTCTGCTCATTACAAAGACTAATGATTGGTTGTCTTTATATTTCTGAGATTGCAGACGCTTGCTTGAATAGGAAGAAATTGAGACGGGACTTGACTGAAAGATAAGCACGCCGACAGTGAGCTATGAAAGTATTAAAATTGAGTCATAAACTTTTTCAATGTGCAAAGATATTTATGGAGGAATAAATCACAAATGGCATGCTGTTATTGGAAAATAATCTACTGTGTGGTTACCAAGTCAAATTCCATTTTTTTTTTATAACAGCAATATCAAAAATTGTCTTATGTTTCTTATACTACTTAAAAATTATTTGACTTTTTCATTTAACGTCCACAAGACATGTTAGGTCCTGCTATTGTCACCTCACCGACCTCTCCTTTTTAATACTCTGGAAGTTAATAAGGATAAAAAAAAAAAAAAAGTTAACTGAGAAACGAGCAAGCGCAAGGTCAGCCATCCTGAAGTCTCTCTGCTGGCGGAAACATAATGAGTGCTCTAAAGTGGTGACACCCAAGACTTTAATAAATGTTAAAGTGCCTCCGTACAGAAAACCTTACTATATCAATGATTGTATATGCCTTGCTTATTATATGGCTTATTGCTTATGAGAATGAGAAGATGCAGGTGCAGTTAGAGGTTTACATCCACTTGTCATTAGAACAAATGTCATGGAGATACAGGGATTTCAGTGATTTCTTCTAGCAATGGACCGAATGTCCGCCATCCAAGACAGAATCCCCCGCTGACACCTTCAAGCTCTACTAAAGGCTCCAGCTGACCACATGGACAATGAAGATTATGACCAGAGGTCTGTTTAGAGGAGTGAAGGTGAGACTTTTACCACTAACAGCATTGTTGGAATGAAAGAACAAACGTGGAATTCATATTATTTTAAACACCTCTCCTGTTATACTGAACATCCATCCTCTTAACATGAAGTATGAGCGCAGATCAAACCCATATGCTATCTATGATTACCCACATGAGGATGGGTTCCCTGTTAAGTCTGATTCCTTTCAAGGATTCCTCCTATTGCCATCTCAGAGAGATTTTCCTTGCCACCATTGCATTCCAAAATTTCAATTCTTAAGGTAAAAATGCGTAAGGAATGGCATTCGTAGGCAGAGGATACAATGTTCCCCACATTTTTGAGTTGAAAAATGAATTTTTACAAAATTCTGTAAAGCTGCTTTGCAGCAATGACCATTGTTAAAAGTTCTATATAAATAAAACAGAATTTAATTGAACATCCAGCAGTAGTTAAGCACGGTGGTGGCAGCATCACACTCTGGGCCTGCAGTGGAGCTGAAGACAGTGAATGGAATAATGGCAAAGCTGGTTGTGGAATAGTTAAAGCAAGTTAACATTAAGCTTTAGGAACCTCAACACTATCGGAAGTCAGAGGAATGTGCTTAGAAGTCAGAGTTGTTCCAAGAAACTAACAAAAGCAATTGAACGCTACAAATTTTGCAAAGAAGATGCGTCAAATGTCCAACCAGAATTCTGCCAGAAACTTAGGTGTTAAAAAACAGTGTTGCTTGGTAAGGGACATTCAACCAATTATTAGGCATGCTGCAAGTACATTTTTGACTTTTGTAAATTTTGGAATTTTTAACTTTGTGTTAATTTCCGAAAAAAAAAAAAAACATTAAATCTTGTGTCCATTTTTGTTTTTACTCAAAACCCAATAGTGTGTACAAATTCATGTTCATGATGAGTGGATGTGAACTTCTGACCACAAATGTAATCTGCTGTAATTATACACACACACACACACACACACACCCTGAATAACTAATTAAACCCACTTCAATAGAGCTAGCAATGTTGAGACACTCCTCCATGCCAGGTATGTCCAGCTGAATAGTCCGAAGGTCCTTGCATTTCACGATGATTGAGCCGAGAGAGCCGACAAACCTGAGTGAGAAGAAATTGAGACAAAGGATTTCGAACTTTCATCATAGCGAGACTGAACTCACCCCTGGTGTACAGCGAGCCTACCTCTTCTCAATAGCGTCAATGTTGGCGTGGAGCAGCCAGAGCTCCTCTGTGTTGTCCTGTCGTGAGGACAGGATGAGGTGGTGGCCGGTTAAACACAGAGTTCCCTCCACGGTGGGCAGAAAGGGCCGGTGCAGGACCACACCATCCACCCGGGGGGTCTTAATCAATTCCACAAACTCCATGATGTGTTATAGAATGAGTCCGGCGAGGGGAGAAAACAGCTCAGCTCTCAATGAAGAGCAGAGAGCACCGTCACTGTGGAGCGGAAGGAAAAGGGCAGAGTGTAAGCAAATGACACAGCAAATGTACAATTACATACTGCAGGTAGAATAACAGTTCTCCAACACTGAAAAACGCCCAAAGCGCTGACACTAGAGACTCCTTTCATAAATACCAACAAACGGATCTCTACAGAAAACTTTACCATATGCAATGTCTATCAATGCATCTATCCATGCTTATTATTAGATTTAACCAACGAATCTGTAGGTGTTTTAAGGCATGTGCAATTAATTTAGTAACGAGAAAGCATCAAGAATTCAGATTCAGAACAGTGTGGTGCTCTAGCAAAATGCACAGCAATGTGGGTAGACTTTTAGATAAAAGATAAAACTTCAAACAAGTCCAGTTGCCAATGAAAGGCATCTTTGGGATAAACATGTCCGTGGAGATATGTAGTTATCCAGGTTATTATGTCATTTCCTTATGTATATACATTGTCTGAGCAAAAAAAACAAAAAAAAAAAACCTTGACCTGCGTCGAGTACCAAAATCAATTAAGGAGATTTTAAATGACTGGAATTAAGTTAAGAATACTTCAAAACATTATTAAAACCTAAGAACTGTGCTAAACCTTTTAATAGTGTTTAATAGTGAATGTAAGATCAGTTGCATATGCACAATGTGATGAGGATTGGGACCGAGCAGCTGTGTGGCCATAAGAAAATGTGATGTGAATCTCCAGGGACCAGCTGATACAATATTATTGCAATACCTAGATACCAATTTGATCTTCATTGCAAATCTGTAAGTATCACCATTTTATGAATATCCTGATTCTGTATTATTGTTTTCTTTAGCATTTTGTCTATTCTAAACAAACTTAGCAAATAATTTGCTCCTACCACACAGGATGCTGTGCTGCCTGCCAATTAATAGTTAATAGTTTAAAGTGCGCCACCTGCAGGATTACAGCGAAACAAAAACGTATCACAACCTCACACACAAACATATGCACTTTAAAAATTTATTCCAGTCACTGTGACCATTGTGTGTCTATGTCAGGGAAGTGAGTTAAGTAATGCCACTTATCATGCATAGTTCATCATGCATCAGTTGGTCAGGTCTTGGCTCTGCAACATTATATGCCAATAAAATGAAGTCAGCTAATGATCTGAATGTACTGAATGACCAGGGAATCACATCCTTATGACAGGAACCGACCACCACATTGTGTGCTGTAATCAAAGCTAAAGATGATCAATGAAATATTGGAGTGTGTGCCTAAGGTCTACTCTGTTAAATTGTCTACAGAGTACACACGATATTGCCAAAAATATCCGACCAAACCTAATAATTATTGAATTTAGGTGTTTCAGTCAGACCCCTTATCCCCAGTGAAGGGCGAATCTTAATTTTTCAGCATACCAAGACATTTTTGGACAATTCTATGCTTGCAACTTTTCGGCAACATTTTGGGGAAGGCCGTTTCCTATTCCAACATGACTGTGCCCCAGTGCACAAAGCAAGGACTATAAAGACATGGTTTGATGAGTTCAGTGTGGAAGAACTTGACCGGCCCAAACACAGAGCCTTGACCTCAACCCCATCGAAGACCTTTGGGATAAACTTGTCCAACATCAGTGCCCGACCTCATAAATGCCCTACAGAATGAATGGACACAAATTCTCACAGAAACACTACAAAATCTTGTGGCCAGCCTTCCACAAAGAGGGGAAACTGTTATAGCTGCAAAAGGGGCACCAACCCCATATTGGGATATATGTATTTGGAATCAATGTCATTGCAGGTTTGGCCAAATACTCTTGTTTATATAATATATAATTTACCCATCTTACAGAAAAGCAACACCTTCTGACCAATCACGTGTCAGAGTTCAATAGCAATGCAGAATAAATCATTGTATTGCTCATAAATGCTGTCTGACTGAAATACACATAATAAATATGACACTCGGATTCTCTAAATCACTCTGGGTCAGGATGAATTAGAGAATAAAAATAAAGTGTAATGTTAAAAACAGTGACTAATAGAAAGGAAATGCTAGAAACAGCTATAAAAGGAAAAACAAGACGCGTTTAAGATCCTATTCATAAGGTGAGTCACTGTATCTAGTTAGCATGCTAGCGACTTAATGTTTGTAGTTTAATGCAGCGAATTAAAACCACCGGCATGCATCTCCACTACAGCAAAGCCATATCAAATTTTACCGTCCTATTAAACACCTGCTAATGTTATTAAAGAAATAAAACAGTGTTAAAATATCTTACGTCTCATCCACCTGACTCCTTTTCCTGTTTTGCTTTTTATTCTTAGCTCTTTGTTTGTCTTTTACTGAGTAGATCACAGACCAAGTGAGCGTCACGTCGCCGCCTAGAGGCCTGGAGGGAAACGAGCTGCTGTTACGAAGTCTCTTCTGTGTAGAAATGCGGCTCGTGCATTAGGGTATCTCAGACTATGGAGCCCCTCTAGTGACATTGGGGGGAATATTCTGTGGCCTTACTGTGGTGTGGGAACAGAATAGTACAATGCATGCTCACAAGATACTAGGTTGTGGCCATGACTTAAGCTCATGTGGTAATGAGATCACTCATTTCCCAGATGTGACAGGACAGTGCTTGTTGTTTTGCTGGCGTATGCTGTGTGTCAGTGAGTAAATAAATGTAATTATCCATCTATACTACCAGTTATAACTGAAATCAATTTAAATTTGTCCATAGTTTACAGGAGGCTAAATGTTATGAGGTTATTAACTCGTGGCCACAATATAGAATCTCATGGCCACGCCTTAGTAAGTCACAGCAACAACATAGTATCTTGTTCCCACGCCTTTGTAAGTCAGGCCACAAAATAGAATCATGTTCCCACACTTTAGTGAGTCAAAACCACAACACAGTATTTGGTGGTCACAGGGCAGGGACACAATTTCAGGCCAGGAAATCGCACACCAACCCAGGCCGTCATATGCACCCGTCATATGCACCCAAATAAATTCTCATTTTTAGGGGGGAAATTAAGGGTGTCTGTAGTTTCTTAATTTATATATAGCTCTGGAAATCCAGTGCAGAATAATCAGTTTCTTGTGGTTTATTCTTTTTCTTACAGGTGCATGTATTGGTGAGATGAACAGTTTTAATTCATCGTTTTTAACTGCTGACAATATTTCTCCTAAATGTAAAATATAACTATTGTTATTTAAAGTGTATATTTAAAGGAAATGACAATATCACAACACATCAAAATAACCCAAGATCATGCAGTATTTGCAGAGCTTTAATAACTCCAGTAAAACACATTGCAAATAATTTGCATTTTTAAACGAATTGTGTTAATGCTTTGTTTGGCTAAATAACATTAAGAAATCAGTATTTGGTGGAATAACCCCCGATATGCAATTACAGCTTTCACGTGTGTTCATGTCTTAGATACCCAAATCAGCAAAACAATACATTTTATCCAGTATGTTATAACAAATTTTTTTTTTTCTTATTTTGCTTCTGTATCAGTCCCTGAATCGATGTCTGATCACTGCACCAAATCTAGGGCTAGGCTGCCTGTCTCCACCTTCATTTGAAAAGAAGAGGGGGATAAAAGTTGTAAACCTCATAAATGAGCAGACATAACCTTCTAAAAGGTAAAAATTAGAACAATAATGCCTACATTATGATTATTATCACATGAAATATTTTTGAAAAATCAAAGTGACTTTATGACTCATTTTGGTCCATATCTGGAATTGTGCAACATTTCGCTACTTCTTCTGGAAGTGCTTTCTTCTTGCATGACCTTTTCCTTTCAGCTCCACCTGGCCGCTTTTTCAGCATGTCTGTTTAAATGCTGTGCCACTCTGGGGAGACGCAGAGCGAACATAATGGTAATGGTAATGGCCCCGGTCAAGACCAACAGAATCAGATTAATGAACAGATTAATATTGTTATTATTATTTACTATTAATTTCGGCAATCATCACTTTAGTACACAGGGTGGGCAATAATGTAAAAAATATACATTAATTATAAAAAATAAATTAAAAAATGCTGGCTGCCAGCAGGCCGATGGCCCGTCCGGGCCTCTGTGGCCACAACGCAGTATCTTGTTCCCACACTTTTGTAAGTCATGGCCAAAACACAGTATCTTGTGGCTATAACATAGTATTTTGTTCCCATGCCTTAGTAAATCATAGCATATTCTCTTATTTCATGCCTTAGTAAGTATGGGCTGCAACACAGTCTCTTGTTCCCATACTTTAGTCGTGTTGTGGCCACAAAATTGTACCTCATTCCCACGCCTTAGTAAGTCATGACTATGACATAGTATATCACTCTCATGCTGTACAGTAGTAAATCATGGCCATAACATAGAATCACATGTTCCTCCACATGCCACCAGAGTGGCTCCACACTCTGAGTGTTTCAGGCTGGATAAGTAGATAGATAAGATTTTTGTTGTTGTTCTGTTCTGTACAGTGTCTCCTGTATTAGGGTTTAGAGAAAGAGTTATAGGAAGAATCGGATCAGGTCCAGCTCCACCATTTGGATTTTGGTCCTGCAAAAAGGACTATCGCGCTTTTACGCCAGGGTCCTCTGGATGAAAACCTTTTTAATTGTAAAATATTTTTCACATCCTCCCTCAACAGAGATTTCTTTATTATACTGTATATTTATCTATTTTGTCTATTTGTTAAATCCATTCCTGTACTTTTGTTTTATAGATATAATTGTTTTAAAGTATGCCTAATTGAGGTTTGGATTACGCCCATTCTCCAGCCAAACATGCTACTGATTATAACAAAGCTGACAAATAAATACACCACCTGTCCAAAAAATAAAAAGGTCAAGCATTCTAATATTAATTTCGACAACCATTACCTTTGATTACAGTGTACAGTGTGTTGAATTGATGTGTGAAAATGATTCCTTATGCTCTTCTTGTTTTTCACAATTGAGTGCTGGAATGTGTTAGTCAGCTTAATTAACTATATTGCTAAATAAAGGGGCTGAGTTTAGACCTGCCTCCAGAGGCCTGTACAGTGGCCAGGCACTATGCATGATGGGTGCATCGCTTTATGCATTTCCCTTCTTACACTGACACACTTGTGTCTCTAGAATAGGGTCAGTCTGAACTCATCAGACCACATTAGCTTTTTCCATTGTTAGAAATTCCAATCTTTATGATCGCTAGCAAACTAAAGCCTTTTTTTCTGATTAATCTCACTAACTATACAGCTGTATAGTCTGTGTCGGATTGATCACGGTTCCGAAGTACTGAGAAAAGTTACATAGAAAAGATAAATACATTAAAGTAGCAGGGGATTATATAGAGAATTGAAGGTAGTGTAACTGTGTTCTGATATTCTGCACACTCAATCTGTATATACAGGACATAAATGTACCAGTCACTTTCTAATTCAACAATACTGGGGTTTTAAAATTATAAAATAACACATATGGAAATACATTATTAATTCTAAGACATAAAGGTCAGCTGTTCTTGAATAGTTCTTGCAAGAGCAGTATTGTCGAGTTAATCTACAAAACTCATTAAGCACCACGATGAAATTATCTCTCATGAAGACCATCCCTAGAAAGCAAGACCAACATTACCAGCCTCATAAATAACCAATTAACAGCACCTCAGATTAGAGCCGTTATGAAGGCTTTATAGAGCAGAAGGAGCAGACACATCTACTATTTAAAGAAAATTATTGCATATTTTGGACACTTTTTAGCAATATTTTACAATATAAGAATGAAATAAAAATGAGGAAAGACCATGGGATTAGAAGGTGTGTCCAAATTTTTGACTGGTAGTATACACTCACAGAGCATTTTATTAGGAACACTTGCAGATGTGGAAGGATTGTGACCATAAAGTAATTAACCAGCAGTTTATACCAACCATTAGAAAAGGGCAAAAAAACAATTCCAGTAATTTCGACTGTGGCATGATTGTTGATGCCAGATGGTCTGATTGGAATATTTCTATAAATGCTGAGAGGTTGACAAAGTCTGGTGCAGAATGGTATAATAAAAAAACACACGGTCCAAAATACTGGAGAGAGAGCAACTGCCTGCAGAAAAACCTTATTCAAAACCACATTAACATGTTCAGAAAGAAAACAAATAGTATTTTCTTTTTATGAAAAAAACATTGGAATTAAAAAAAAATCATTCATAATTGCTGCTAAGTCATTCTTCATCTGAACCATCTGTGTTCTTTTATTTACGACTGCAAAATGTTTGACTAACCCTAACCCTACACTCTATACAGCACACTAGCTTTATGTTTAATACTATTTGGGATTCAACCCTACGTGGAAGTGAACAGAGCAATTTAAAGTGGAATAAGTGGAAATATAGAAAAACTTTTTAAAATATTTACAGGCGTGTCCACCACCACCTCCATAGTTTATTCACCGTACCTTCTCACCAAATAGTACCAGTAAAAAAGTAAAACTACTTTCTCTCTTGTTAATTACATTAATTACACATCTCCAATTGTGAAAGGATATGTGTTGGCAGAAAAAATAACTGTGTAAAATGGTGTTTGTGAAACTGAAGTACAAACCGGATTCCAAAAAAGTTGGGACACTAAACAAATTGTGAATAAAAACTGAATGCAATGATGTGGAGAT